>JAIPRM010002580.1:14785-29817 GCA_025469315.1 Stegophylla sp. TES_Ste_2020
TGTACAACTTTTCGTATAGAAATACTTGTCCAAAAGTTTCGATCAATAACTTTTTGAAACCGGATTTGCCTCTAGATTGTACTTTAGAGAGGTCATAAATGAATTTCTCAATTCTTCAACTTTTTTTTTGGAAAAAACTACCCAAAATTTGACAAAAACGACTCGGAAACCATCATTTTTTGATCCGAATTTTATGAAAATTTTAACATGGATAGAAAATTCTATAAAAAAGATTTTGGCGCAAGAAAATTTTGAAAATGTGAAAAAAAATTTTGAACATTTTTCGAAAAATTTTTTTTTTCTTATATTATCAACTTCCTTCGTTCAGAATCGTTTTACTGAAGAAATGATTTATCGTTTCTTTAAAATTTAATACGCCTGTCAAGAAAATACCACCCGTCGTGCGAAGTATGTCCGGCTTTTTTAATTTGTGCAGGTATTTAATTTCTGACAGATTAGATCACAAATTATGTTTATAAATCATGACTTAGTATAGTAAGCCACATTTATAAATTGTGTAACAATAATGTTCACATATTGCTTTTAGTTTTATATTATTATTTATTGTTAATTTATATGTTTGTTTAATTTTAATTTTTTATGTCAACTTTTTTTTAAGAATGTACTAGTTGTAACCTGAAGAAAGCGTTAGTCAAGCTATATAATTTACCGTATTATTAAAGAAATGATTTATTGTTTCTTTAAAATTTAAAACACCCACCAAGAGTATCTAATCCTAAGAGTAAAGAATACCTATGGTGCAATGTACCATATATATTTTTTATATAATATGTGTTCAGTACAAAATATATAATTAATTATGATCACATGTATGTAATTATAGTGCATTTTTATCTCGTAAAGATCCATGCTCTACTAATAAGAAATAACTTACGTATAAAATCTTCATTGAAGCATTTGTTAATTGCAATTGTTGGACAAGATGAATTAAAAATTTGTCTAGATATTTCTCTAGCTAAATTGGTTTTAATCAGATGTTCACCACAACCAGATGTTGTGATTGCTACACCAACATCATTAGACATTTGGGCCCAACAACCAGATCCCAATAAAGCAGCCTGAAACGAAATAAAAATTTGTAAAGTACACAGCCAATATAATATATATTTTCAAAATATTTAACGTTAGTTAAATTATAATAATTATATATAATATTAATAGATTCAAAATAACTATCGATCAGCATGATTTTACTCCAGTGAGACTCCTTAATCTTCCTACTCTAGTTAATAGACGTGAATTAGCAGATATTTATTTTATTTATAAATTAATTAATAACAAAATTGATGCCCCTTATTTACTAAATTGCGTCTCGTTCAACATTCCAGCGTATAATAACCGTTAACCTCTATGTTCTATTTACCATCACACAATACAAATTATTTAAAACATTCTCCATTTCTGAGAGCCATGGCCCTGTGTAACAAACTTGCTACTGATATCGATTTTTTCTTTTCACCACTAAGCATGATTCATACAAAATATTTAAATAATACTATGTAATATTCTTATATATTAAATTTTTTTCTTTTTTTTTTGGTTTATATCTCTTATTTTCATTAATCTTATGTTTTTAATTTTTTGTTTTGTTTATATATATATAATATTTTATACTTGTTTTTAACGTTTATCATATCATAATCTAATAACCTGTACTATTAGGCAACTGCCTGTTTTATTCATTTATTTCATTTGAATAAATTATTATTATTATTATAACTATTATACAAAAAGGCATTAATATTAACTTGTCCAACACGACCATCTTGTTTTAATATAATTCCACCACTAGAAGATGATGCAGCAACATTTCCAAATTTATCCATACCAACACATCCTACAGTATCTAATCGAGTTCTTCTAACCTACCACAATAATGCACTGATGTAAAAAATTAATTAATATTATTAAAAAAAACAATATTACCTCACAATTACTAGAATTTTGGTTCACAACTTTATACTTATTAAGGACATAGTTTTTTTTTGCTTTGTCTGGGAAAAAAATATTCATTCATATTTATTCTACAAATAAAAATATTAAATGACTTTACCTGAAATTAAATTTAATGGGTTAACAGCTACAATATTATTATCTACTGCATACTTATGAGCTCCTCGACCAACCAGTAAACTAAAATACAAACAATAATTGTTAATATTTTTAAATCCTATTAGAATATTTATTATTATTTTTTAATTATTATAAAAATATTGTACTATTTCAATTTAAAAAGACTTTTATTATAGGCAAGATTACGGAATGAATATTGAATTTCAATGTGTTTATGCATTTATATTATACTATTGCAATAAACCAATTTACATAAACAAGCATGACAATTGTGTATGCATAATACATTATATTCAAAAGTTTAGTATTTTCACAATGTTTATTTTTTTCCTATATATACTCTTACAAAATTTTTGAAGTTAAAAAGGCATTTTCAATTTTACGGAAATTCCGGTGATTGCATATTTTCTGCGTTTTTGATAAAAATATTGAGAAATTGGAAAAATGATCTCCCAAAAGTACCGTTTGGGTCAGATTTTAGATCCTAAAAGTTACTGATCTAAAACTTTTGGACAAGTATTTCTATACAAAAAAATGTTTACAGAGGGAGAAAATAAAAAAATAAAAATAAACATCATTGTAAAAATATAAGCTTCTTCACTAACACTCAAAATCTAAAAGTAACGTAAAGTATAGACAAGAAAGCTGGACATACTTCGTACCATGGATGTTTTTCGCTCTTTAGGTTAGATACCCTTGGTGGGTGTTCTGAAAATGAAGACTTTTATTGTTCTTCATATTATTAACTTCCTTTGTTCAGAATCCTCTTATTGAAGAAATGATTTATCATTTCTTTAAAATTTTACATGCCCACCAAGAGTATTTGACACAAGGAGTGAAGAACCTCCGTGGTGCAAAGTAAAACCCGCTTTCTTATCTATACTTTACATTACTTTTTATCATCATAAATAAAAAAGTATACAAAACTTTAAATTTATTTTATGAATTTGGAAATGTGTATAAATGATAGGTATCTAATTAAATTTTTTCCCAATATTTACCCACAAAAAAAAATTATTTACAGAAATTCTTGTTTAATATAATTTTTGTTTAGTAAAAATAATTTAAAAACTAAAAACTACTACACTGCGGCCCATGAGAGATCAGTACCGCTTTCCGACCAAAACTCGTCCGATCCGCACATCCCCCACTCATCGTCCCACAAGCTGCGTTCTGGTGACGGACGACAACGCTTAACAATATACACCGTGGGTTTTGAAAAAAAACTATATGCAGCTGTTGTCGTAATGCTGTAGCCTGTAATGACTGTTTTTTTTTAATTTTCAAATAGTTTTTTATATTTTGTAAAAACATTTTTTTATTTTCAAATAATTTTTATTGTAAGTTAGTGACGTGTTTCTATGTATTAAAATTGCCTATACAATTACATAATCAAAAAAAAATTGTTTTTTATACCTTTCACATGTATGTATTAAAATTTTTTATAAAATATTAATAATAAAAGAAATATTAACAATATCTGTATAAACACGCACTCTGTATATACGTCGCAGCGCGTCACCAATGCGGCACATAGTGGGGGAATTCTGGTTCCTACCATCGCTGTCGGTCATTCTACATGCGAGTGACGGTACTGATCTTTCGTGGGCTGCAGTGTAGTTTATAAATTTAAAACATTTAAATTTAGTAAAATAATGGCAATTTAGTATCTATAGAGTTTCTATAGATACTAGATATTTGAAATTTTCGCTAAAAACTAAACTTAACTAACTAAAAAAGTTTGTACTTTGCATCATGAGGTGTTCTTTACACCTCGAATTTGAAACTCTTGATGAGTGTGTTGAATTTAAAGAAACAATAAATAATTTCTTCAATAAAATGATTCCAAATGGAGATTCAACTATATAATATATAATATAATAATTATCAGTTTTGAAGAATTGAATCTAAATTTTGAACTAAATTATATTTTATTACAGACAATTTAACCGTTTAAATTTAGAATTTAGACAAAATTCGTTAGTTTTAGCCCGATTGATTTTTTTGAAACTTAGTGCCTAGATAGAGAATTTCATAGCAAATATTTTAGTGCAATAAAATTTCTTACAGACGAATAATTAAAAATTTTACAAGAATTTGATCTATTGATTTAATTTCAGTAAAAATTAAAAATATATAGGTATTAAATAAATTTTATAAAAAATAATATTACATTTAAAAATATATACCATGGAGGAATTCTTCCAAAAGACATTTTTAAATTTTGTTTTTCACAAATGAGTTTAGCGAGAGTAATTGGATTTTTTATACCAAATACTGCACCAACTCCTCCATATAACATATTTGATCCATTCATAATACTAGCATCACATTCTACAGAACCATTCCATGTTAAATTAGATCCAAAACCAGCATTGGTAATTGGAGAATCTTCTAAGATTATAGTAGCCACGGCCACTGCATCTAGCACCGAACCATTATTTTTTAATACCGCTAATCCCTACATAAAATGAAATGTTTTATATACTATGCAATTTGTTTGATATAGCTGAACTAACTTTTTTACATGCTTTCAAGCATAGCTTTTTATAAATTTCTTCATTGGATTTTTTTTGATAACCAGCCCCTAGAAAAAAATTTCAATATAAAATAATGAAACAAATAAAGAAAAACCGATTTATTAATATTTTATACACATTTCTGGATAGTCATATATTACCTGCATGTACAGCAATAATACATTCCATATTCCAATATAATGTATAAAATTAAAAAACAATTTCACTGCTTTATATTCTCAATAGTATGAAATAAACATAATATATTAGTATATAATAAATTATCATAAATTTAATCTATTATATATTATTATCTATATCTGTGGTATCAAATATTTTCCCAGATAGGTACACTACATTTAGCGCCATCTATGTAAAAATAGTTACAATAATTTTTTCCATTAGAATTTGACTTTTTATTTTTTATTGATTTTGAAAATATAATGGCATTTTAAAAGTGCAAACATGAAATATTATAATATAATATAAATATTATAACCAAATAAAATTTTCACGTGTTTACTAATTTTGACAACTTTTTTTTCTTAGCGTTAACTTTATTTTGGTCTTTATTAGAAATAAATGAATACTGTCGCATTCGGACTGTAATATAGTAAGTGATGATAATGTGTAAGAACTTTATTCTAATGTTCCTCACATGGAAAATGTATAACATTTTTGGTGGTATTGAAGAAATCGTCAACTGTCAGTAAAAAAACATCAGAATTATCATAATATTCTCAGAATAACTTTTTGACATAACTTCTAAAATAATGCAACTAGGGACTTAAAATTTTCGATTTTTGATATTAAGACTTGAAAATTTAATATGATCTCACCGACATATATGTCTTAATTGATCTGAAAAAATCTCAAATATCGTTAGTCAACTTTATATTTTAATACCTGTTTTAAGTTAGAATTTTGATGAAATCCGTTAGTTTTACCTAAAATTACACACTTTAACGTACATATAAGAAAATTGGCTTAACTTATTGTTTTGAAATTTAGTGTCAAAGTATAGAATTTTATAGCGAATATTTTCGTGTAATAAAATTTCTTACGGACAAATAACTAAACATTTTACAAGGGTTTAATTAAAAGAAATTGGAAAAAATACAGACAGATATTAGGAGATATCTGTAGATTATATACACGTGGTTGCTGAAGATTGATAATGTTTTATTGCATTTTATGTCGTTACTAAACGAATACATTTACTAAGTCGTACGTAAAGTACTTGGCCAACCCTTCACGGGTGGGGCAGAAAGACAAAGAAATATAAAATGAAAATATCAAACACAGTCATTAAAAGTGTTTGTGTCATACTGCATGTTCAAATTTACATTTTCAATACAATAATTTTGCAAATGTTCAAAACTATTAGGTGTGACATAACGGAACAGAATAATAATTTTAGTATCTTCTATATGCATCATTACAAATTATTGCTCACAGTTTTGATTATTAGAAGGAAGAGATTGAGGGAATACCTATTATGCATACCATTCAATCCGTACAGAGAGTGCTATTAAAAGAATTACAATTTTTAAAAAAATCAGAAAATTTATCCTAAATTATACTATCAAATAATAAGCACATAAATTTAATAACCCCCTCACAATTTAGCTAAATACAATGTGTAAAAAATTAATTTATGTATTCATATACAATAAAATATATACCTTATATTTAAATATAAATAAATCAATAACATTTCAATCAATAGGGTAGGTACATTAAATAAATAAAAATAGGTACACCTAAAGTCAGAAAATATACAAATAATGAATTAATTTCAACTAAATTTATAAATTATAATATATTAAATAAATATTTATTTTTAAATAACATTAAATATTATGTATAAAAATAAATTATTTTCAAAATTTAAAAGTGAAATACAAATTTATTTTTTCTTACAGTCTGCACCTACAGCATCAGCGATTGAATTAAAATTGTCCGCTCTAAAATAATAACAAAAACAATAACATTAGCAAAATAAAATCAAAATATTAACATCGTTGCATGTATGCGAGCATAGGCTTATTTTAGGGAGGGACACTAATAAAGTTTTTGTTCATAATTTTGGCTGGTAAAAATATGATATAAATTATATATGTTCTAAATCATATAGGATAAATAAATTATCTACAGAAAAATTTTGAAATTCTGATGATCTGAATACATTTGTTTAACAGTTAATGAAAACCTATAATTTTCTATTCAAAAGTAGCAACTGAAATGCCATTCATATTAGTTTTAGAACAAGGACTACACATATTTTAAACTTTAATTGAATATAAATGTTATCAAAAAAAGATTTAAAAATTAAAAAAAGATTTTTTTATTTTTTTCCAAAAAAAGTTGATGGTAGAATTTCAAAATGGATTTTATTGATACTTTAATTGAGTGCACTTCTGTCCACTTCTTCGTTATAGAAATTAAACATTTACTATGTTAAGAATATTTTGTAATATTCTAAATCTAAGTTTGTGTTGAATATACCTTGTAACTTAGAAAACATTTTCAAAAAAATGAACTCTATAAAATGGTAAATAATAAAATTATAATAGCTATTTTACTAAAATATTAAATTCAATTAAATTATGAAATATTTATATTCAGTCTCTGTGAATATAATATATATGTTAAAGTGCATGTCACACGAGATTGTTAACATTTATCATTGATTTAAGTGAATGTTTATATTTTATAAATATCTCATAATGTGGACATTTACTGGTGTTTGTTGACAAACACAGTACATATTTGGTGAATTTTGACATTTGGTTTAAAATAATTATAATAACTACTCAATTATTGTGTTTCATGAAATTATAATTATTTTTCTTTAACAATTTATTATTTATTTATCATAATGATGAAAGAATGTAGTTATAATAACATGGCCAGTCAGGGACGGATTGGGATTTTGGAGCAGCCCGGGAAAATAAATATAGAGTTGCCCTGTACCAGTGGCAGATTTAGGGGAAGGGGTGATATGAGGGTACCCTCTGTGGCTTAAAATTTTTTTGCATAAGTCACTTATTGTGGCTAATGATTGGCCTTTTGGTTAAGGCAATACTGGTCATTTGGTCATAATTATTTTAGTAAAATCGGTGAGCTCTCAGTAAGTTCAGTATGGTGGATGGCTAATATTATAGCATTGGACCTAAAAAAAGACTCTCCCAAAATTTTAGCTTTTTTTTTTTTAATTTCTGATACAATTATTTATTAAGAATTAAATTTTCTATAAAAAAGGTTCTTAGTGAATTTCTGTGAATTCATTATTTTTAAAGATAGTACTCATTTAAATAGTCTCATAAAAATCGAATGAAAGCTTTGAAAATAATAAATTGACAGATTTAATACTTAGGACCATGTAGGAAATTTCATTTTTTACTAGGTACCAAATATTAAAGAAAAAAAAAACAATTCTACCAATAATCTATGCTTGAGTAAAAACGTTTTCCCCATGTTAATTAAATGGAAAACAAGTTTGGTTGCTACTGTATATGGGTTTGGATCTAGGAAACTGAAATTTAGAGAGAATATTTTAGATTCTGAGTGAAGCAAAGAAGTTTATGTTTTTACAATAATGTTTATTTTTATTTTTTTTCTCTTAACTCTTTTTCATATAGAAATACTTGTCAAAAAGTTTCAATCAGTAACTTTATAGACCCAAAATCAATTAAAAATAATAAAAACAAATAAACATCATTGTAAAAACACTAGCTCTTCACTTCGTTCAGAATCTAAAACTAATTTTAAGAGGTATCACAAATAGTATTGCTTTAAAATAATATTAAAATATTTTATATATTCTCCAACTAGTTTTATTTGACTCTATTTTATTTTAACAAATACATGTATATTTTATAATCAATATTATTTTTTTCTATAACTAAGCTTACTTAATATTGCTGAAATCGCAAAGCATCGAGTAGTCCATTGTCGAAATGTCCCATTCCCACAATTTCAATTATAATAATAAATTTAAAATGATCAAAGTTATCTTAATACTGAAACATTTCTTACCTCAGAAGACATTCTAATTCTTTTTTTATATTCAATATAACTGATGGGCCATTATATATAAAGGAAGTATATATTTGTATAAGTGAGGCTCCAGCTTTAATTTTAGCATATGCATCTTGGCCATTAAATACTCCTCCAACACCAATAATTGGAATTTCTCCTATAAATAGTATAATAATTAAAGACTATTCTTGGTTGTTCATTTTTCAATAATATTAACCATTTGTCAATTTATAAAATTCTGAAATTAATATTGTAGATGCATCTTGTAATGGTTTTCCGCTAAGACCACCAGGTTCTAAAGCATTTGGATTATCATAAACACCGATTCGATTAATAGTAGTATTTGAGATTATTAACCCATCAACTCTAAACTGAAACCAATAAATTCACTTTTGTGTAGTTACAAAAATTTAGTTATACATAAAAATTTACTATATACAGTAGAGTCTCGCTTATCCAGACTAGATGGGAACGGACTCTTCCCGAATTATCGAAAATCCGGATTAAACAGAATGACCTTTTTTTAAACTTATAATAAATATTTTACCAAAAATAAAAATAAAAATAATAACTCCTTCATCTATCAATTTATATACATCTTATAGTAGATCAATACAATCGACTTATATGACTTATATACAATCGATTATATATATATATATATATATATATATATATATATATAAAACTAATTTAAGTTAAATTTACTTGTTTATTGTTTATGACATCAGCAATATCTTTTTTATCTTGATTAGTAAGGTCAGGAGCAATTTTTAATAATAAAGGTATTTTTTTTTCTCCGCTATATTTATTTCTTGCTTCTATAACCTTCGAGAGAAGCTCTATGAGATTCTTTTTATTTTGTAAATTCCTTAGACCAGGAGTATTAGGACTTGAAAAACATGTAAATCATAATGTAACTTTTTTCTCTTAATAATCATACATTTAAAAATTAAATTAAAATTCTTTACCTGGATATATTTATAACTAAGTAATCAGCCACTTCCGAAAATTTTTCAATGCCTTTCACATAATCATCATTTGTATTTTCGGATATTTTGTTTTTACCTAAATTGATCCCAATAATACCATCAAAGTTTTGATGTTGTTTAAGAGTCTTAAGTCTCTTAAACACAACATCATGACCATCACTATTGAATCCATACCTAAGATTAATAATTTATAAAACTGATTTATTTTCAAAAGCTGGTTACACAATGGATGGGTATATAAGAAATTTGGATAGAACATTTTTACAATAATTAGCTTATATGGCATATTAAAGTTCATTAAAGTTCTGAATATTTTATAATGAAGTGTAATTATGAATCATTGTAATATCATTTTGAGCAGAACTGTGAATTTTTTTTTTAGAGAATGCCAAACCCTTATGGTTTGTTCAGAGAGTTGTGCGAATCCATTCACAACTGCAGTTGAAATATTTAGTTGAGGTGGAAGGAAATGACTATTAGCTATCACTGAACAGGCTATAGATCAATGTTTCATAAAGTGGACGATATTGTCTCCTTGGAGGCGCTAGAACTACTAAATGGGGAGATTGAGAGGGGGCAATTGAAGTTACATGCTCGATTGAGACTTTATATAATTTGGCTGACTGTTTCAATGTGAATTTTCCTTCAGCCGCAGTCACATCACACTAAAGAACACTTAGAATTTAAAATTTTTGTATAAACTTATTGTTGATAACATTGATAATTCATTTCTTCTTGAGCATTTACAATTTAAAGTGCCTACAATTAATATGCGAGTTAAAGATTTGTTCTACATAAAAAATATAAATAAAAAAATATTAGAGTCCTCTCCCATTAATATTTTAATGCTGGCAGGTAACAAGGCTAATGCAGATTTTTGCAATTGTAGTGATATCAATAAATTTAAATCTTGTTTAAATATTAAATAATAAAAAATCATAATTTATAAATTAAAATATACTTATTGATAATTTGTGTTTTAGTAGTTGTTACATGTTTTCTACTGTTATCATACATATATATAAAAACTGTAACTGGAGTTATTTCAGTAATTTCTTTCAATTATTTGTCTGTAAAAAAATGTATTCCACCAAAACGCCTTGTAATTCTTTATCTAAGTACCAAGTTTCGTAAAGATCGGTCACACAAATTATTTTTTATATACATTGAATTGTGTAATTTTAAGCAAAACTAATGATTTCTCACAAAATACTTTTAACAGATATAAAACAAAAACTTGACTAATGATTTTCGAGATTTTTTATATACTATTAGAAATATATATGAATATGTTTGTATTAAATTTTCAGCTCTTAATATCCATACATTAAAATTTTATGAATTAAAAACTAACAAAAAATGCAAAATTTTCAAAATGCCGTACTTACCTCAAAATCGGTCAAATGTTTTTGAAAATTTTATGAGGGATGCGCATAACTATTTTTAGTAGTTGGTGAAAGTCTTAACTTAGAAAGTTAGAAGCTAGAAGCTCCATTATTTTGGATGTTATGTCAAAAAAACAAAATAGAATTTATGAAAATTCACTTTATGTTGTTTTTTAGTCAATTTTTGGGTAGTCTAGGCATGCGCTTTAAGTATTCAGAATTTGGAAAAATTACCACCCAAAAGTATCATCTTGACAACATTTCCAATCTTTAGAGTTACTGATCGATAAAACTTTTGGACCAGTATCTTTACCCGAAATTGTGCTTCCATACATACGAAAAAAAAACACACAGATTTGTAAAACCAATACATTCTTCGCTCCACTCAGAATCTAAAATATTATTTGGCGGATTTTGTTTTATTTTTTCTTCACCACGTTTATGCATTTTTTAATAGTATTTAAATCAAAATTTTTTTTTTGAGTTTTATAATAGTTATTGTAGAGTTAATGTTAATAATTTTGTCTATTTAATGAAATATGCTCAAGCCTATGAAATATTGAGTTAAAAAATGAAATCATCCGAGAATAAGGATGAATAAAATTATTTGGTATTACAGCATCAGTTTAGATAGGTTTTCTGTACATACTTTATTCAAATTTTCAATTTATAATAAATACTGTAAGATCTAAGAAAAAATGTCTGCACAAAAAAATGTATACAGAAAAAATATAAAAAAATAATCATTGTAAAAACACTAGCTTCTTCACTTTGCTCAGAATCTAAAACAAAGGCAAATCAATGTAAAACTAATACATTCTTTGCTTTGCTCAAATGCAAAATTCTATATAAAATTTTTACCTATTAATAATTGCTTGATTATCTAAAAGTCTAAACACTCTTGGTTTTTCGTTGCCTGGTTGTGGTAAAGGTGTAATTGAACCAACTTCAACAAAACCAAATCCTAGGTTATACATTGATTTTGTTATTTCACCTTGTTTATCTAATCCAGCTGCAAGGCCAATTGGGTTATTAAAATTTAAACCCCACAATTTGGTTTTCTGTAAAAAGTATTTAAATTACAACAGTTTGACTGGGCTAAGTAATTAAATTTGATAAATTTGAATAATTAAAACTTACTAATGATGTTGGATCTTTATAATATGATTTTGGTATAAGCCCATATTTTCCAGATAATATTAAAAGATTATGAGCTTTTTCAGGATCAAACATAAAAAATGTGGGAATAATATATTTCTTGTAAAATTTTTCATTTAACGTAGTTAAATTTATTCCTGTGTATAATATAAATCCTCCTGAAGTAATAAAAAAAATGGACCGAGATAAACCCTAAACAAATAAAAAATTGTATCATATAATAGGTTTAATTTAAAGGTATTTTATTTATTTTAAAGATGTAAATATATAAAACAATCAAGTTTGACAAATACTCAGATAAAATGTTTAATGAAATTCTTAATTTATAAGAAAATTTTTAATTTGATTGATAATTAAGTTTCTTGCACTTATTAATCCTAATCTTTATTTAAACAGGAAAAGGTATACATTTTCTATAAAGTGTAAAATTTAAGTAACACAGAGTGACGTGTGGTTGTGTTTCCCGGTCTTATTATCACGCGTTTTTATTTTATAATTTAAAACTTTTACTACAATTTTGAAACAGTTTTTTTAAAAACTATTTAGCTATTTGAAGAGTTTAAGTCTATCTGTCCTGGTATTCACTCCCAAACTAAAAAAATAATTTTTAATGTTTATAAGTATTTTAAAAAATTATCAAAATTGAATCCCGAAGTAGCGAAATTTTTTACACAAGTTCAGCAAATGACTGCAGAAGCATGTGAAGTGAGCATTGTGACAGTGAAACGTCTGAAGTATTTGACTCTTCATGTTCAGAACCGGAGTTAAGACCAAAATTTATTTCTCCTCAGAAGACATTCAAACGTACAAAGTATGCAACTGATATTGATGATTTTGATGTGGATTTAGTTCGAAGGACAGTGCATGCATTTTATGACAATTGTGAGCACCCCACAACAGAGAAAATTTTAAATACTTATTAAGAAAAACGGGTTGTGCTGGATTTAGAACCTCAATGTGGCAAATTTTAAGATCATTAAATTTTAAATATAAAAAAGTGTGTACTTCGCTCGTTGGGGTGTTCTTCCCACGTAGAGTGAGATTCTCTTGACGGGTGTACTGAATTTTAAAGAAACGATAAATTATTTCTTCAATAAAACGATTCTGAATGAAGGAATTTAATAATATAAAAAAAAAAATGCGAAAATTTGGAGTGCTGAGCTGGAATCAAACCCCGGTACTGTCTCGTACTAGGCCGGTTGCCTTATCATTAGGCCACAAAACATTACTTGATCTTGTAGATGAAATAGTAGGTATTTAGTATAATAACCGAAAATATTAAATTTTCAAAATAGAATAAAATAGTTAGAAAACTATTGTTGCACATGGATTTTAAATTACACCATTGTATTCAGCATCGAAAAATAATAAGATGCAATGAAACATTATCAACCTTCAGCAACCAAGTGCTTATGATCCATAGATATATCATAATATCCTAGTGTATTTTCTTGGATTTTTTTCAATCAAACCCTTGTAAAATGTATAATTCTTTGTTCGCTCAAAATGTTATTAGACCAAAATATTCGTAATGAAATTCTCTATCGAGGTAACAAGTTTCAAAACAATCGATCGAACCAATTTCCTTTTATGTACATTAAAGTGTATAATTTTAGGTAAAACTAACGAATTTCGTCGAAATTATAAATTTAAACGGTTATTGAGAAAAAAGCTGAATAACGATTTTTGAGATTTTTTCAGGTCAATTAGAAATTTATGTCAGTGAGATCATATTAAATTTTCAAATCTTAAGATTAAAAATTGAATTACATAAAAACTAACGACAAATGAGAAATTTTCAAAATGCTGTACTTAACTCAAAATTGATCAAATCTTTTTGAAACTAAACTGTAAAAACATATACTGTATTTGAATAATTGAGTAGTATATGACATATAGCAAAAAAAATTGTATTTGTACATATTTTAATAACTTACCATTATATTTATTGGTATTTGGAAATTTTTTGATGAATATCCCTATTCCGATTAGGATTATTAACCTATTCTGTGTTATTATAGATTCAAGCAAATGTTTGATCGGATCGTCAGATTTACTATGGATTGGATACTCCATGTGATAAAATTCTTTTATCATAAAGATAAAGTTCTTTCATCATGGGATACTCAATATACTATAGACTCTATAGTATTGAGCAGTGGTTCTCAAAATGTGCGCCGCGGCGCCCTAGGGCGCCTCGTGTTGTTGTAGGGGCGCTGCGCCGTGTTGTTAACCTTTACGTGATTTAAAAATAAATAAATTGCAATAAATAAAGATTACGACGATTAAGATATAAAATACGTAGCTAAAAAGTTAAAGAGACTTTGTACACCTACATTTGTTGTCTACATTCAACTAATGAAAAATGTAGCAAAATTTATAGAGGCATTTAATAAAAAACTTACTGTATAAAAAGCTGGAGTATATTCTAAAAATAATAAAAATGTTACTTACGTTTGTACGTTTTAAAATGAAGTACTATAATGGAGTTAACTAAGGAGACATAACTGAGGTACCCATGGACATTTAACAAATTTAAATAAATCATTAAACAAACATTTTCCTGAATATATTCAAATTAATTATAAATGGATTGAACAATTATTAAATATTTGCAGTAGATATAATGACAGTAAAAATATCTACTGACATTGGAAATGAATTAATTTAGCTTCCTTTTGATCACAAACTTAAACAAATAGTACAGTAAAATTTCTTTAGTAATATGTTGGGTACACTTATGCATGGGAAATTGCGCAGGTTTTGAACCTAAAGCAATTTTAATATTATTAATAATATTTCTAAAATTTTACCTTTGTGAAAATATGTTTTCTTAGACG
>JAIPRM010002581.1:0-29805 GCA_025469315.1 Stegophylla sp. TES_Ste_2020
GTATACTTTACTTTCTAAAAAAAAAACTTGTTAATTCATTTTACGATTATAATTGTTCTAATGGTATCCAAAAGATTTCTAGATTCTTACATTATTTTATTCAATAATTTAATTTCAAAAATTTTAAATCAACAGTAAGTCGAAAAACGGGATTAATATGGGACAGACTTGAATTATGGGACAAATAGCGTCCTGGGAGAAGTTTGTCAGGACTATGGGACACAGCGCCGAAATAAAGGACAATCCTGTATGAAGCAGGACGTATGGTCACCCTATATCTAGTAGGAATATTACATAATTCGCATAATATGTAATAAATACAAATGATATGGGCGAGAATATTATTAGTTAATTATTAATTTTTTTCATTTTTTGATTTTAAAGTAGATAATGCACTTATTACATTGTAAAGTTCTCATAAAGAATAGTGATCACTTTTTATAAGTTTATGATTTATAACAAAAGCGTTTTTTTGATTTCTGACATTAATTTAAAAAGTGACCATGAAGGTTTTACAGGTCAAATAATTCTTCTAAATAAGATGTTTTTGTAATTTAATTAAAGATAAAAGTGTAGTACATCAAATTGAATTTGGTGAATTATTATAATATTTATGTGCATTAAACATTCCAATCCGTCGTCTTACTTATCGAATAGGGCACATTCAAATCTACTCCTGAACGTCGAAAAATATGAGCCCCTATAAATATAGCTTATTACTGGATAAAAATAAGTTTAAGTTCCACATTTTAATGGACAGGTAGCAGACAGAGCGAAACTGCTTCGTTGAAATATATTTGTAGAAAATAACATATTATGGGTACCAGTGGCACAACTAGGATTTTTTAAGGGGGTTTTCACCTATAAATTTCTACTTTAATTATTTAAATATAAAATGAATACTTTACAAGAAAAAAAAGACATTTTTTTAAAAGACGAAAATATAAATTTCATGTAGCTAAATCTAACTGCCCTTTTTCTGAGTTAACATTTTTTACAACGTTATTCGTAGTAGATAAATAAAATTTAGCGTCACATATTCGACAATATGAAATGTATGAAATTTTAAAGCATATTTTAAGTTTCACTAAAAATTAAAAAGGATTTTTCAGCATAAATATGAAACAGCTAACTTTAAAATAAATGTGCACTTACCTACAGTTAGTAGTTGGTAGATCGATAACGATAATTTGACTAGACTTTAAACAATAATACTTATTATTTTGAGTAGATATCTTATTTTTTGGTTTCTACTATATCATAATACATTATTGTCAATTATAGTTGTAATTGATGATTTAACTCCTATTGATAAACCAATTTTATGAAATAAATATTTCATAAAAAAATGAGCAATACTAAAATATTATGTTTATTTTAACCATGACATATTTCTGAATTAGTAGAGGTTATAATTGTATAGTTTAAAGAATTTTTTTTTTCAATGCTCATTGAATAAAATTTCCATAAATATGGTTCAAGAGAGATGTCTAGACACCCAAAACACCCCCCTTGGATGCGCCACTGGTGGGTACAAGTATGCGAGACAGTATTTACCTACCCTACTGCACAAATCCATTACGCCACGCCTATGGCAAGGGCGTTTTCCGTGCCCACGCGAAAATTCGAAAGGAGTCTAAATTTCTGCAAGACTGGTGATTTATTTGATTACACGTGACTTATTTGACAGACGAGTTGGAACGATCATATTTTCATAATCGGCGTACAGCCGGTACACACGTGACGCGTGCCATACGCACGAGTGAAAATATAATAATATTATTTCGACAAAATATACTTAATAATTTTGTTTACACCTAAGACGCGACAAACAGATGACGACTACATTTTGAATCACTTATTTTGAATTTCTTACAAAAACGAGACGGGCAATCAGTGCTCATAATATTATCTCGATCAACCGTTCAAAAATTATCTTAAATAAGCCGGACATACTTCGCACCACGGGTATTCAAATTTTTTTTTTCAAAAATGTTCTTCTGCCAAAATGTTTCTCATATTATAGTATGTCTATATTAAATTTTTTTAAACTTTGAATTTAAAAAAAAAGGTAGTTTCCAATATATAATTAAATATAGATAGACTAGGGTGACCATATTTAAGAAAATAAAATACAGGACAAAAATATTTTTCATAATATTTTAAAATAAATAAGTATTTATTAGATATATATATTTACGTTTTAGAATCGTGACAAAAAAGTAATTTATAAACTACCTATTATAGATTAAATTTTAACTAGGGTGTCCATATTTAAGAAAATAAAATACAGGACAAAATATTTTTCATAACATTTTTAAATAAATAAGTATTTATTACATATATATTTATGTTTTTAAATCGTGACAAAAGTATAATTTTTAAACTACTTATTATAGATTAAATTTAAACACATAAAACACTATTTTGAAAAACATAAAATAAAATAATGAAACTAAATTGATGCTTTTTAAAATTTCTTCAAATCCTATATTCATGCATATTGTATACTTTACTTTCTAAAAAAAAAAACTTGTTAATTCATTTTACGATTATAATTGTTCTAATGGTATCCAAAAGATTTCTAGATTCTTACATTATTTTATTCAATAATTTCATTTCAAAAATTTTAAATCAACAGTAAGTCGAAAAACGGGATTAATATGGGACAGACTTGAATTACCGGACAAAAAGCGTCCTGGAAGAAGTTTGTCAGGACAATGGGACACAGAGCCGAAATAAAGGACAATCCTGTTTAAAACAGGACATATGGTCACCCTAAGATACACAGTAATATGAGAAATATTAATTGAGATTACCATAGGCGAGAGTCCTAATGTTAAAAATAGCGTATTTCTAGACTAGATAAAAGTACTGTTAATTAAAAAAAATGAAAAGTAAATTTTTTACTCGAAATTATCATTGAATATCTTAATTTTAGATTTCATACCCATTATTCATAAAATCGTAACCTTAACACGTCTCGAAGTAACTAAATTAAATTCATTTAATTCTAACATAGAATGTTAACTACCTAATAACACTATTAAGTTATTTTTGAAATTTATTTTTCATAAAAGGGTTTTATTGTTAGTAAAATATTACGTTTTTTTTTTTTTCTTTAACCAATTAACGTTAAGAAATAATAACTAGATGTCACGCGTGATTTTGTAGATGCTTTGAAATATATTGGGGGGCTTAAGCCCTCGCCAAGTTCTACCTAGTTAATCTCACAGAAATAGCACGTCTAAAAATCAACAGGTGTCTAAAGGTGCACTCTGTAATCGAATCGCGTGATAAAATTACCTACTATAATATTATTACTGATGTCGCTTGTTAAATTCGGTTTGAATAAATATTTTTATGCGCGTTCGTTGACGAATAAGTAGTGGGACACGTTTCGGTAGTTCGACACGATAGTAAAATATATATGACAAGAAATTGGTTCGTAAAACACTGGGAAAAAGAACATTTTGCAATAATATTCTTTAAATCATAATCCGCGTTTCGAGTAAAAGCTGTAGTCGTAATTTAATGTCGTAGAAAAAAATAAAAAAAACAAAACAAAACCTTTAATGGCTACTACGTCGGATTTCGTAAATCAAATATCTTTTATATCCAAATGGTTTTTTACAGTTCAATTTTATTACTTTAAACGCTACAACTGCGAAGTCTGATGGAACCAAACGCGTTGTACGTAATGTTTCACTAGCAGTGTCATTCGTAGTCTGTGTTAATATCGCAGGATTAAATCTTCTTTAGTGTGTTGGAATTCTTCAAACAAATGTGATCATTAGGACTAGGGACTTACAGCTCTAAAAAAACTCAAAATATGTATGCATTTATGCTCTAAAAATGTACCAAATATATTATAAAATTTACGAAATATGCTCTAAAAATATGCAAAAATGCTAAAATAATCTCTTATAAAACGTTAATTTTATTGTAAAAACTCAAAATATTTTAAAATTGTATTGTATAATATATTTTAATGTGTATTATTAATTTTTCTTGCATTATTTATGATTTTTTTTTTTTTTTAATCTTTATTCTTTTTAACCTTAAATTTAAACAAATAAAAATGTCAAATAATATTCAGTCTTTTCAGTTATTCAGGGAAAAATTCTCCGTTATCAAGAAAACTCAAATTAAATATTGAAAAATGTATGAAATATGCACGGATATCGAAAAAAGAGCTAAATATTAAATATATTCAAATTAAAGAGAACTGTACACAATTCCTAATGTTATGAAATGCATTTCTATATTACGTAACTATATTTTAAATGATTTTTGAAAAACATGCAAACTCCTATAAGTCCCTATCCTTAGTAATTATATTGATACTTGAGATGTTGTTGCACAAAAATTATTCGTGGACGAATTTTTTCAATCATTCAATATTTACCCATCGAATCGACATATTAGTATTACATTATTGACGTTTTGTATAACATTAATACTTTAAAAATAACTTAACATGGCGTACTGATTTATTGAAATTAATGAAACAAAATTTTGTGCAAAACATTAACAGTATTTTAGTATTACTGAGCAAATTTGTACAGTTTTGATGATTTCTTGAATTCAAATTTTTTTTTTTTCAACGTTTTAGGTGTGAAGTAGCTTACCGGCAACTCCCTGACTACGCCTTTGCTTTTATAATTAATGTTGATTGTTTAATTATATTAAATTGTCACCGACAAAACGGTACAGCAAATGAGCATTTCGGTAAACCATAAAAAATAAAAAAAATAAATAAACGAATAAATTAGAATATAAAACAGAGAACAAGAGTTGTAAAATATATACGATTATAAAACTTTATTATTCATTTGTAATGCACATCAACAAATAATGTGATTTGCAAAAATAAACAAATTTTAATTTTTGTGAATTCAATTTAAATATGCAATGCATCAAATTTAGACAATTATTTATTTTAGTGGATCTATTTTAACATTATTCTTTTCCAGAGTTTTTAGAGTATGCAGTGACCCTTGATGACACTCCTATACTTATACAGCTCATGTTAAACGATTACGCAAGTGTCTGTATGTCACATTTTAGTGTACAGTGCTAATTAAATTTATAACACTGTATTAAAAATGATTTAAACTAAAATGCATCTTATGATAGAAATGAATAAAAGTAAAATAACATTACTTTTATGCATAACGGTTCATGTTATATTAATGGGTTACTCATATTGACATTTTCTCTTACAGAATTCCTTAACAAGTGACACTAGAAACCAAATTCCATTTCATATATCCACTCACTCTACTTCCTATACTTAAAATCATCTATAACACAGAATGCTCAAGTCAGCGATTCTAGTTTTACCCCTTTTTTCAATTCTACTATTATTATAACATTGTAAATATTTATTTTTAAGCTTTCGTGTCACGACAAAAATTTTAGATTCTGAGTGGAGTGAAGAATCCAATGTTTTTTAAATGATATTTTTACTTATTTATTTATTTTATGTGTACACGTTTTTGTCCTACATTGTCCAACATTTTGGCTAACAACTTTTTGTATCAGAATTCAGCTCTATATGGTAATTTAGAAACAGGAATTTTTTTGAAATTATGAAAAGTTTTTTTTTTTTTTTTTAATTTGTGGGCAATTTGTGGGCTTAAGAACATTTATCTGAGGAACAAATATATGTGGGTACTACAGTTTGCATTAGTATACAAATTCAAATGCTTTTATTAAATTCTTAAATCTTTGGGAAGTGACGGAAAGTTGGCTTAGTGATCCATTGTGTATAAAAGGTTGGAAAACACCGTCTTACGGGATTTAAAAAAATTAACTTCTTAAATCTCCCTCTCTTTGTATTCGAAATCCACAGTTTTACATTAATGTTGTTTATACTTCGCCTTTGTGACGTTTTTATTTAAATACGCGACGAGTCACGGCACGTTTGATGTTCTTTAATGATGAATAATTCCAGTCATTACTGAGTTAAAAAAAAAAAAAAACAGACGAAAGACGTGTGTCAGTAGCACAATTATCTTTGCCATTAAACAGTTGATTTGGCACGTGCTAGTATATACAACAATGGTAATTTTACACGTTTAAAATAACGAATGAAATTTCGTATTCTTTCTCGTCGGAAATATATTTGAGTTGTGTTTAAATTGCGATTTCCATTAATTGCAAATTATTACAAATTACAATAAATGTCACACTCAGTTAATATGGTTAGAAATCAACAAGAATATAAACTTTGAGTTTCACGATCTTCTTTTTTTTTAAAAAAAATATGAATTGTGAAAAGTAAAGAAAATCCCACTTATTCAGTAAAATAATTTCAAATTTATTGCTATATTTATACAATTTTTTTTTTTTTTCGATGACTTGAATGTTCTTAAAAGATAGGCAAGAAACTTATATTTGTATAGACGTTAAATGAAAGTAAAAAAAAAAAAAAAAAAAAAAAATATTTAACTTTCTTTACTAAAACGTAGTGCCTATGAAAATTTAAGGTTTTACAGTTTTTAAATTTTAATTTCCATGTTGGAATGTGCTTAATCAAGCTAGACGGTATCTAATCAATGCACATTACTTAGCGTTATCGGTATTCTCTGTCTTCAGGATAGTGTTAATGAATAGGTTGAAGTAAAAAAATAAAAAAAACAATACAATGAACAATACAATGATTCTGTGCGAAGATTCTGTATAATATTGTACAGGGCTTTTATTATTGTTAGTTTTTAGATTCTGAGTTGAGCGAACAAGCTTTTGTTTTTACAATGAAGTTTTTTTTTCTATTACTACGTTTTTGTATTGAAATACTTGTCCGAAAGTTTCAACCAGCTACTTTTCGAATCAGGATCTGGCTCTAGATTTTATATTAGAGAGGAAATTCTCATTGATTTTTTCAGACTCTTGGAAAAACTACCCAATATATTTGATAAAAACGCCATATAAATTTTTTTTTTGTTTTATTAAATCTTTATGTAAATTTGAATATACATAAATAATAAATTTAAACGTATATTTTGAAAGAAGATTTTTAATATGTAATTTTTTTTTTCGTATTTTTTTCTTTTTAAAACTGGCCGAGTAAAAATAATTTTCTTTGGAAATTATATTGAGCTTAATAATATTAAGTAAAATTTTCTTGTATAAACTGAAGCTCCACTCAGCATCGCTTTATTGAACAATTGATTTATCGTTTCTATAAAAGTAACCACACCAACTATGTCCCATCCAAGGAGAGAAAAATACACACGTTGCAAAGTCCGATTTTCCATGAAGACATTATTATTTTTAAAACTAGTTAGTAACATACCTATATAAGTTATTTTGTATTAAAATGTTTAGCACATATTATCAAAAGATTGACATTTAGTTAGAAGAAAACTTACAAAAAAATAAATATTTCCATTATTTTACATTTATCACAAATGTAGTCAATTTTTTTTCTATAAAATTTTGATTAATCTATATTACAATTTTAAATGAAAAGACATTACACTGAATATAGTTATTCGTGTAAGTTTCACTTCATATTTAGTAGAAATTGCATAACTCTTATTTATTTTCATGTTAATTAAACCTTATTTCTTGATATCAAATAAAAATATTTTGATTCATAAATAATTTCTTTGAAGTATATTTAGTTTTACAGTTCGTCATTCCAAAAGAAATTGATTAGCTTTTTGGAATTAGTAATTTAGAAAATTTAATTTATAATCCACTATCAACCATGTTGTTATGAAAGTGTTAATGCCGTTAAGCGTTCGCCGGACTTCGGTGACTTCAATCGAAAAGGAGACGCATAATCTTACCAAAAAATTAAGAAATCCTCTCCTCCCCTACTTGAACACCGCTGTTTAAAGGCCGATCGAGAATTAAATTACACTTTTTTCAAATTCGGTGTTCGACAATCACGGTAAGTATTCGCGCTAATTGATATAATCTCATTGGCACGTATTCGGGGATAAATATTTTCAGAAAAGAGAAACGCGCGGCTATCGTTTTTCGGTCGATCATCAGCTTTTATCGTTCGCGTATTAAACGGCGTTCTGCGGGCGACGTCGATGCGTGTACGAATCGATATAGGTAACATAATTCAGATTCGAAATTATTACGAGATGATAAGACTGCTGCGACCATTGTTTCTTGTGCGTGTCGGCCCCGTGATTGACGCCCATGTCAAAACGATTTTATTTTTCAATCCCATAAAGTACACACACACACACACACACACACACACATACACATGCAGTGCGCATAATATAGGGCGCGTGCCAAGCGTGTTTTCGGAAATTGGAAAACGTCAGAAAAACGAACGGGTTATAATGCGTTCGTATAATTCGAGGTTGATCTCTCGTGTAAATTAAACGGACTCTGGGAGTTACGGGGGGGGGGGAGGGAAGGGTATTAGAGTTCTCTCTACTTATCAGCCGATATCCGTGTACAACATATTTTTTTCGTTCTAGACTCTAAAATAAAAATAAAAACGAAATAATTTTATTATAACAAATAAATAAACGTTCAAAACGCCCTATTTTTTATTTATGTTATTTTTTTCAAGGAGAAATATTCATACGGTTTTTTCATTAATCTTTATAAATTATGCCCAACGTACGTCATACGTCTATACTACGTCATGTGATGATGATTATAACCGCGATCAAACACAAAATACATATACAGTTGCAGATCTCGCGTTTAGTGTTTTTGAATTGTACCTACTTGAAAATTGTGTAATTTTATAACGGTAGTTGTAAAAAATCGCGTATATTATCGTGTCGGGTAAAAATTAATTCAACAAACACTTTCGGATTCGAATCGACTGTGTTTAATGACAAAAGGTAATTGGCAATTAGGCGTTGTTTTGTCTGCCCGTTCCGTTTAAAATATTTTTTTACATTTAATTACTCGGTTAATAGGACACTAATTTATACGTTTATAACACAACATATTTTTATGTACGCATTAACGCGCACAAAAACATATTTTAGAGAATACAAAAAATCAAAACGCGATATTGGACGAAAAAAATACAACTCTTTTAATGGTTTTTACGACGATTGACGAGCGTTGCGTAAAATTTTAATGTTATGAAAAAAAAAAAAAATCATATATTTATAAATAATATGTAAATTATAAACGATATTTGTTAGTAGTAATGCAACATTAAAATTATAGGGCCGTACTGGGCTGTCTAATAATCGAGAAATGCCAGACTCGCAGTTCGCAACACCCTAAGAATGACGACCGACGCCACACTCTGTGTCTTCACCTAATCTCGTGTGGTTTGACATTGTTCGCACTACCGTCAATTAAACGTAGAAATAAACATAACATAGGTAATATAAGATCATTATAAGATTAATAGGAACATTTAACGTTTTATTTTTCAAAAATTGAATACAATTTTTGAAATATACCTTTATGTATGTATTATATTAAAAGGCACTATATTAAAAGTAAGGTAACTAACCTACAACCCTATAATACAATATTTTATTTTACGTACACTCATTTCTTTATAAATATTTTGACGAGTATTCACTCTCGGACTTAAAATTTAAATATGTATTTCTCTTTAAACGGTAAATTGATTAAATTTCAACTTAGAGCACTGCCAGGGGTGGTCACGGGTACCAAATATTCTCATCCAGGTGCTTGAGGCATCGTGTGTCATGTAACGTAATAATAATATTATTATCATCGTTTCATAACGGCGCCGTCGGACTTTCCTACATGGTATGCGTGAAGTCAAATGCGCTTGCTTTCAATGATGTACCTGAACAAAGTTTCCGAAGCGAGTAAAACAAGAAATATCTCACCGAAAACTTTGTAACAATATACTGTGTCGGGTAGCTAATAAGTGCCACCACTTATTCAGTTTAAAAAATAAATCAACATAACGTTAAAGTTAAGTCATTTATACTACATTATCTATATTCTTGTGAATTTTAAATAAACTTCGGATCACTTGTTAATTTATGTTTATAAAAATTTTCTGTTTAAAACGTAATAAAAATAAGTGGTGCTGAAATACTTTTTTAGATTCTGAGTGAAGTGATGAAACTATTGTTTTTGTTTATTTATTTTTATCCATACTGTATGAAAATTTAAATATAAATAGACAATAAAAAAATTAATTTTTTGGTGTAAAAAATTTTGAAAATTTAAAAATGCAATGTTTGGAAATTATTTTTATAACAATTTTTTTTTTTTTTTTAGTCATAGTTGGATATACATCTGGCTGAGTATAAAATAATTTTTTTTTGTAATATTTAGAATCTTTATAATTTTTTAATAAAATTGTCTTTTGTTAATTTTGCCTTTAGTGCGAAGAAGTGAACATTATAAATTTTTTAGATTCTGAACGTTAGTGAAGAAGCTTATGTTTTTACAATGATGTTTATTTATTTATTTTTTTTTTATTTTTTTCTTCCTCTGTGAACATTTTTTCGTATAGAACTACTGGTCCAAAAGTTTCGATCAGTAACTTTATAGATCCAAAATCGAACCCAGATGGTACTTTTGAGAGGACATTTTTCAAATTTCTCAATATTTTTTTTAATAATGCGAAAAAACTGAAAAAAATTTTCAAAAAACGGCAAAATATGCAATTACCGCAATTTTCGTAAAATTGAAAATTAATTTTTGACATAACTTCTAAAATAATTCAGCAAAGGACTTGAAATTTTCACCAACCACTAAAAATAGTCACGAAAAAATGCCATAAAAATTTCAAAAAGATTTGATCAATTTTGAGTTAAGTGCAGCATTTTGAAAATTTTTTGTTAGTTTTTATGTAATACAATTTTTTATTTTTGATATTAAGACTTGAAAATTTAATATTATCTCACTGACATATATGTCTACTTGACCTGAAAAAATCTCAAAAATCGTTAGTCAATTTTTTTTTATATAACCGTTTGAAGTTAGAATTTCGCCTGATTTCGTTAGTTATACCTAAAATCACGCACATGTATTTGTATATGTTTAAACTATTAAATAACAGTATCTAACCTACTATTTTATATTTATATTATTAACTTCCTTCTTTATATTATTAACTCCTTCGTTCAGAATCGTCTTATTGAAGAAATGATTTATCGTTTCTTTAAAATTCAATACACCGGTCATAGAATCCCACCCGTCGTGCGAAGAACACCCATCGTGCGAAGTAAGTCCCGTTTTTTTTTTTAGAATCGTGTGAACTGTGGAAATGCGTTATGAGATGTATTGCTTCTCGATTCTGAGTTGAAGAGTTTATACAGTTTGGTCGAAAAAAATAAAATTATAAAAAAAATTTTAGATACCGAGTGAACTGAAAAAAACCTATGTTTTTACAATATTGTTTATTTTTATACATTATGTATAAAATATACTTAATGCATATAACGAGATGTTTTCGAACGAAACACTTGTCCAACAGTCTCAGTCACCAATATTTTGAATCATAATTTGTCTCTACATGGTACTTTAAAGAAGCTATTTTTTGAAGTTCTTCAAAATTTGGGAAAAATTACCCAAAATTTGATGAAAACGCCTTTAAAACTTTTTTTTTTTTTTAATCCAGACTTTATGAAAAATGTTTAATATGGGGAAAAATTATAACAAGTAAACGTTAATTTACAAAAAAAAGAAAAAGCTCTTAAGCTCCCTTAGCCCCCTCCACCAGGTACGACTCAAACGGTTTAATATTATACACAGGGCTCGGGACTTATAGCACTTAAAATCATTAAAATAAGCGCTTAAAAACAACATTATAAGCACTCAAATAAGCATTTAAAAAACTTAAATTCAAGCAAAAATATTTATTAAAAAAAAACAATAAAATAAAAAATAAATCTTTATCTTTATATTATAAAAAATTTAATTTAATTTTCGAGACTGAGGATTTTATGGATTTTCTGAAAAATAAAATGTAAACGATATTTACAAATAGTTAAAAAAAAAAATTAATTAAATCTAGTCGTCATTATTGCATTGAATAATCAAATGTTACACGACGAATGCAAACGACTAACGAAAATCGACTATTAAACTTAGAAATCAAAACATTATTTGTATTTATCACGCCTATAAAACCACGACGGTCAAATAATATTATTTACCGATAAATTGGTGATAGACTGATAAACATAAACTCAATTATATTAATTTGTTTCCGCGAAATCCAGGTTTATTTTGAGCGTTGAAATATTTTTGTTGAAGTGAAGTGAAGAATTATTTTTAATTTTAATTCTATCAAAAACAAGTTTGCAGGAGAAAATCATAAAAAAGTAGAAAAACTGGTCAAAAAAGCAATAATTATCAGAAAAAGTTGAAATAAGCATTTTTTTTTTTTGAAAAATCACTGAAAAAGCAAAAAAAAAAAAAGCACTTTTCAATTTCATAATTGAACGTGTTATAACATGACGTACACTTCTATAGCACTCTGCTACATTTTAAGTCAATCCATAAAAATAAGCAAATGCTTTAAGTCCCAAGCCCTGATTATAACGTCGCTATATCGTCCTTTTTGCTATGGACGACGTGTCGAATGCGTGCAGTACCCCCACCCACCGCACGAGCAATGTGAATCGCTCGGTTTATAAAGCGTCGTCGGATATTGAAAATCGGTTCGGCTGGGACGGGTGAAAAATAACCGACGTTATATTGTTATGCGATCGTCGAGCACTCGCGTGCGATGTGGAAAGAAATATAGTCGTTTGAATGCGAACAAACAATGGCTGAAGTACACACACACACACACACACACACACACACACACATACGGGACGAATAAAATTGCTGTTCTCGCGGGATAAAAGTGGCGAATCGCCGTAAGGTCGTCGACGGGGTACGTAAATCGTGTTTATGTGTGCGAGAAATCGGTTGACTACGTGAATGATGAATGTATCCGGTCCGCGTGCCTTGCGATTACTTCAACGAATCGTTTAAAATGTTTTAAACGAAAGTCCAATATCTTGGAGTTTTTTTTTCATTTTCGTTTACCATAAGGTTTATCGGGGTGGTCCAACCTTTTTGTAGTCGACGGGCCAATTTACACTTTTATTATAAACGTATCGGGAGCCACCAAAAGAAACGTTTTTTATCATTTAATTGTATTACAATTTGCAAACATATCATATTATATCGCAGATTAATATTTATGTAATATAATTATGCAAATTAAGTACAATACTTATATTTGAAATTTAGAATTGTATTTATCATGCATTAATTAGTTTGTTTTATAATATTTTATTTTATTGCATTTAAAATTTAGAAGAAACAAAAAAAAAAAGGAATAATGGTTTCTCACCATTAGGTCCGATCAACAACGTGTTTACCGACCAACGGTGGTAAACAGTAAAACCGTCGAGTAGAGGTGCTGTACACATAAAATCTAAATACTGCGTTTTAGAACATAAAAACCATTATGGTTTCTCCGATTCGAATAACCATATTGCATAGATTATAATATTAGGCAGAGAAATTTTCCATGAGTATCATCCGCTGATTAATCAACAATATTATTGATATATTATTGATCAATAATGATTAATCAAATATTATTCAAACAGTAGATTAATCGATTTATGTTGGATCTTAGACGATTTCTTGTAGTTATTCTTGTAGCTTTTTTTGAAAAATAAAATAATAATAATAACAATAAAATAATAATTATTATGTTTTTGCTATTGACCGTCGAATACTTGGGAAAAATCTTCATAGAGAAAATCAACAATTTCATTTAAATATTTGATTAATATATTCTGAGCTAGTATTTATACAATGATATTTAATTTAAAAAATTGTATTTTATTATATGTTCACGTTTTCTTATATCGTTTAAAAGTTTCGACCAGCAACTTTTTGAATCAAATTTTTTTTCTAAAAACTAGATAGTTCTTTCAAGAGGTAATTTTCCGAAATTCTTAATAGTTTTTCCAGAATTTAACAAAAACATCTTGAAAACATATTTTTAATCACAGCTTTATGAAAATTTAAGCATAAGTAGATAATATTATAAATACATTAAATTCTGACACTATTTTTTCACATCAATTTTGGGATATAAAAATAGCTGAACAAAATCAACAACGATAACTAACAATGTAGTCTATAATATATATACTTCAAAATTGAGTAGTATTGATTATATACATACAAGTATATGTATATTAGGTTTTGATTTTATCTGTACCATGTGCACACCCTTCTAACGGGTGTAAATAAATAATTGATATTATAACGATAATGGCATTGCAAATATTCGAAGTAATTGTTTTAAATTATTTACGTATAAAGTACCTATTTAAAGTAATATTTTTGACATAGTTGTATTTAATATTATATTTTCATAAAAAATATATTTACTATATAGGTTTTTGAAACTAACTTCGTTGTTTAGAGTCAACTCAGCATGTATAAGTAAAATTAAGAGCTTCAGAATTTCATCCGATATAGTTCGTTGACTGCAAATAAATTTAAAGTCTTGTAAAACATAAAACTTTTTTCTAAATTTCTAAATTTTTTCTAAATTTAAATACTTTTTTCATGAATCGCATAATAATTGTATTGCTGTCATTTTAATTTCCACGATAAAAAATGAATAATTCTTCGAAATCACTACAAATATCGTTAAAGTGTAATAATTACAGAACACTGCAAGATTTGAAGACAGTCTTTTTTTTTTCACATCACATGAACACCGTGCTTAACACGTCGCTTTCCAAAATCCAATTCCCCCTTTCCACCGGTTTAATTAGAATTTTGTACAACAAAAATAAAAAATAAAAAAGCCGGACATACTTCACACGATGGGTGTTCTTCGCACTATGGGTGGTATTGTCTTGACGAGTGTATTGAATTTTAAAGAAACGATAAATCATTTCTTGAATAAAACGATTCTGAACAAGGGAAGTTAATAATATAAAAAATAAATGAGAAAAAAAAATGTTAGAAAAATGTCCAAAATTTTTTTTTCACATTTTCAAAATTTTCTTGCGCCAAAATCTTTCTCATATGATTTTCTTTTCTATCTATGTTTAAATTTTTATAAAATTCGGATCAAAAAATGAATGTTTCCGAGTCGTTTTTGTCAAATTTTGGGTAGTTTTTTCAAAAAAAATTGAAGAATTGAGAAATTCAAAAAATAACCTCTCTAAAGTACAATCTAGAGGCAAATCTGGTTTCAAAAAGTTATTGATAGAAAGTTTTGGACAAGTATTTCTATACGAAAAGTTGTACACAGAAAAAATAATAAAAAATAAAAAAAAATAAACATCATTGTAAAAACACTAGCTTCTTCACTTCGTTCAGAATCTAATAATACCTACCTAACGGCCGAATCACCGTGTAAATTATTCATATGATGATGATATTTAATTGCATGTCACTCAATAATACAAAACATAATATGGCATTGGTGTTTTTGATTCATGTTCGTTTGCGCAAGACATGCAAAAATGAGCGATTAATACAAGTGATAAACAGCCTTTCGAGAGCTGACCCAATTGCTATTGTCTTTTGGAACGCGCACGTGGAACAAGATATATATATATATATTTCGTTAATTCTTTTTTTTTTTTTTCATGCAACAGGATCCGCTGAGTATAATGGAAGCAACGACATGTATCTAATTTGATCTCCATCGGTTCAGTTGATGCAAAAGAAATTGGTGTGTTTTTTTTTTTACAATACTAAAATAATCATATTTTTTTATTTATTTTTTTTTATTTTTTTATAATGATATTTATTCGATTTTAACTACCTTGCAACGGTTCGGATTACACCATATTGTGCTTATAAATATTCGTATAATACGTCTCCAATTTCTCGTTAAAATATTCCATTTTTATTATGTTTAATATTATCATAATAATAACTTGTCTGGGAATATAACACTATCGTTACAACACTGATGAACACGTGAACATGATAATAACTAATAATGCCTTCATGTATATTCGATACTTCCCGAATAAATAAATTGAAGAAAAAAAAAAAAAGATCAAATAATAATAAATGAAATTCGAATTGGTTTTCATCGCTCATTCTGTGAATATTACACATTTTTCATTACATACCCATCGTCCGGATTTTGTGTCAAATTAAAAACTGTTCGCAGTAAAACTAAAATCACATAAAAACCGTGAACTATAGTCGCTTTGAAGGAGGCAAAGAATGTATTTGGTTTTCAATGACGTGATTATTATTATTTTTTATAACCACATTTTTGGGTAGTGAAAAGAGTTCAAAGGTTTTATTTGGCCTTTCTATAGATCAAAAACGTATATTATTTGGTATTTCAAATGGATCATTTTTCAAAATTCTCAATAGACTTTCTACATGAGCAGAAATCACTACCAAACATTCAATTAAATAATATCAGCAATTAGACTTTTTCGAGCCTATTATGCGTTCAATTTTGGTCGACTTCATTACTTTAAAAAAATAATTAATTTGAACAATTCTTCTTTTAACAATTAATTATATTTGCATTTATTCATATTTTAATACTATAAATGTATTTATATAAAATATGTGTCCTAAACTTTCAATAATCTATTATCAGCTGGAGTAATTCTATATTATCATAAAATTATATAATAAATAGTCCACATAATAGTATGTTTAATATATATATATATATATATATATATTTTTTTTTATTTGAAACTTCTTTATTGAGTTTTTTTTTTTTTTTATGTTGTTTTCGTATTAACTATAGTATTTATCCCTCTTTAAATGATCAAAAGTAAGTGTAATGAAAATGAAAAATGGAACAATGTAAAAACGAGTCTTTTTATAGAGCTATATATAAAGAAAGGCAAATATTAAATAAAAAATTACTTAAATACTTTAACACTTTTAATGGAATGAAGAGCAAATCACCAATAAAATGAAGACATAAATAATTGAAATATATTCAAAGAAAATTTGAATCTAGTCAGTATTTCTGTTGTTTATTTAGGGGACTTATTACCCGCGTCCACTGTTTCCGGCGTATCGACGTACAAACGTACAACAAAGCAAATTTGTAGTCAGTAGAACTTATTTTGAGTTGCTAGAGAATAAGAGAATATTGATCTATTACTGAAATTAAAAGAAGGAATATTGTCGATGGTTGGCACGTCGGTTTTTTTATGATATCTAAATTTTTAAAATAGTTATGAATTTAATTCTTTGAATAATACAACTCGAAAACGCTTACAGCTCACTCGTAAAAAAGAAAATATCATAAAAATCCGACTTACGAATACAGATATAAAGTTCTTATCTTAAAATTGTTATAATATAGTACTGTGTAATCGTATAGAGCAAAGAATCTGAAATGATATAAAACTGACTGTACTGAACGCGAATTATGTGGGCACGACGTCTTTTTGGAAATTATTCCCGAGGTTCGACTCGTATGTAACAATTTTCAAAAAATAACCGCGAATTCGTGACGGATAAAACAGAAAAATCGATTCTAATTTCGAATGATTTCGATGTTGTACTCGTTAAAAGTGGATTTCAAACGTTTGAACGCGGACAGATTTTTTTTCAGACTAACGGTGTTCGCCGTCAACACGACTTTGGCCAGCGACGACCAGCAGATCATGGACAGCACCGACGAACACCGTTCGATCAGATTGTTGGACAGATCGACGGTGGTGAGATTGACGAAAGGATTGTGCTGTACGCTATACTCGAGCTCGTCACACCCGTCCTTGGTCGCCGAAAACGGGGCTTGTTTTCGTTTCAGATACGGCACGAACGATATTCGATTGTCGCTCACGTTCAGTTCCCGGAGGTTGTGCAACGAAGACAACAGGTAGAACGTGTCGGACGACCAGAGACGGTTTTTGCTCAGGTCCAGCAGTTCCAGCGATAAAAAGCAACGGTCGTGCGCGATGCTGACGGGGACCGCGGTCAGACCGTTGGCGGACGCGTACAGCTGCCTGAGGTTCCACCGGGACAAGCGGCACAAGTCTTCGGGGGTCAGTCGGTTTTCCGACACGTCCAAGCGGACCAACGTGACGGGCAAACGGCCGTGGACCGTCGTCGTCGCGTCGACGGATTCCAAACCGTTGCGGCGCACGCTCAGCCGCGCGACCGATCTGAACGAGCCGAACGAGGCCAACCGCAGCAGATTGTCGTCCGCGTTCACGGTGCTCACCCGGTCGAACCGATTGTCGTCCGCGAAACTCGCGTCGTCGTCCGCGTGACGGAAACCGCGACCGGAAACGTCGAGACACCCCTCGGCCGACCCGGTGCCCGGCACCACGTTGTCGGCCGCGAATCTCGTGTCGGCCGACCGCCTTTCCGTCGCGTCACCGTCGCGTTCTGTTCGCGAATCCTCTTCCGATATCCTGACCAGTACCCAGTGTCCGACTCCTCGCCATTTCTTCTTGTATTCTTCCACTTCCGAACTCTCGAGCACCACGCGTCTCGTCCCCGGAAGCATTGCTCGGACTTTACATCGCTTTCGATTTTGAATTTTTCTTTTTTTTTTGTCAACAAGTCCATAGTAACAACGAAACGTAATCGTCCAGCAATACGGTAGTGTAAACGGTAGCGACCTGTTTTTTACACGATTGTCCTTTAATTCGTCTTTTGGTCATGATTTGACAAATTTTCGACAAAAAGATATCTGTCCTGTTTTTTTTTTTTTTAGTCGATCAAATTGTTTCAGTAAAATATTAACTTGGATTTCTCTTCAACAAATTAGTATACAGTTTGATAATTTTGCATATTTCCATCAGAACTGATCTTCCAATATTTCTAATGGTATAATGGAAGCATTGACTTAAAGAATGAGCAGTTGCGTAGCGTGGGCGGTCCGCTCCAGGCGGCACTTTTTGAGGGCTGCATTTTTAAGAGGAATGTAAAATAAAGTTGTTTTACCTTGGTGTTAAATTAGAAGCAGCGAGCAAAAAAAAAAAAACTGTCAATTTTTCGACAGTTATTCCCCGTTTTTGGAAAAAGTATTGGGAAATTGGAAAAGTTACCTCTCTAAAGTACCATCTGGATGTGTTTTGGGATCTATAAAGACACTGATCGAAACTTTTGGACAAGTATTTCAATACGAAAAAGTGTTTCCAGGAAGAGAGAAAAAAATAAATAAATAAATATCATTATAAAATCATAAACTTCTTCACTCCGTTCAGAATCTAAAACATCTTTTGAAATTCAAGCATTAAAGCAGAGATCAAAAAAGCAAAAAAAAAAAAAAATTCTATGAAAAAATTGAAGCAGAGAGTAAAAAAACATAAAAACAAATTTTTCCTTGAAAGGTGAGGAGGGCGGAAAATCTGATCTCCGACCCGGGTGGCTAAATTACACACTACGCCACCGAGAATGAGTGAAATCTTTTAAAAATGCTACACAGTACAATAACTTGAATTTTGAACGTTTATAAGGAACATTCATAACAATAAATATTTGAGTAAATACTTGATTCCATGAATTGAATATATTATAATTTTTTGAGCTTGAACAGCTGTGTTGTTTATGTTAATTTTATTAGGGTTAGCAAAAAAGGACATGGAAAAATACATTTTTTTCTGATTAAAAGTCCGACTATCATTAAATTAGTAGCACTTAAAAATGTTTGAAGACTGAACTAGAGTCTAATTATAAAACAACGGTACAGTATAGTGGAACATTCCTTACTATTGTCGAGGCTAAAGTAGAATGGCAGGTTTAATAAAGATTAAAGAGATACGCAAAATTTATGTGAAATACAAGATAACGTTATAATAACTAAAACTAAATGCACTCGAAAACTGCAATACACAACACATTTTATAACGAGGTGATCGCTATTTGGACGTTGTTTAATTTGTTTTGTATAACTTATTTTATTATTTTATACATTTACATATTATTATATACGGGAGAGTCGGATGATTTGAACCATTCGCTTACCTTGCATCGTAATAATTGCTAATAGTTCAAATCTAGCATCATATATTCACTCTTGATGTATATAAATTCATTGGAATTATCGTACACGTTTTTATTATTGAGCACCTGGACAGTAAACGCATTTTACAAAAATTCGTGTTGTTGATGTCATTCATCACATAATTATTATAAAGTAATTACATAAAAATGATAAAGAATATAAATCAATATTCACTTCAAATACTTTAAAATAATACACTGCATCTTTAGATGGTCCACTTTATAATATCAAATACCTTTTCTTTTTTTTTTTTTAAAGTATATTACAATTAATACAATTAAAATAAAAAGTCAAACGTACTTTAAATCATGGATATTCTTCACTTCACTGGTGAAACTTAGTCTGTGTATTTTAATTTAAAAAATCAATAAATATAAAGGCAAATTCAAAAAGTACCTGGTCGAAACTTTTAGACAAGTATTTCTAAACACATAAAAAAAAAAAAAAAAATTAATTAAAAATAAATAAACATAATAGTAAAATTACTAGCTGCTTCGCTCCACTCAGAATCTAAAATTAACAAATTAATTGTGTTAAATTGAAGTTTTGACAACTAAGTATATTTTTGATTTTTAAGTATACTGGACACCTTTCTGAAAAAATCTCAAAAATATACATTTTTTAAAATATCAAAATTATTGACATCATTGTTTGTAATTATTTTTGTATCTGTTTTAAATTTGGTTACAAATAAATTATTTCATGATTGAGCGAGCGAAGGGAAGTAAAAAATATTTACTGTAAAATCTTCATAACTGGCAACTATACAGTTTATAGACATTTATATTTATAAGACTTATGATTCGACGATTCAAGTTGAAAGGTAGTAAGAATTTATTCGTCGTATGATATCTGGAATTGTTATCTCACACATAGAAATAAAAGCAATAATATTTCATTTTATGGCCCGTAATCAATAAGAGTGGGTGAATTTTTGACTTCTTACTAGTTCATTGTACTCGAAAACTAAATAAATACTATCGAATCATTCGAAAATATTCTTTTTATATTATTTTAAGTGTTATCAATTTCACAATACGTATTTTATTGTTTACGCAATTTCACTCTTTATAGTAAAGTAGGTATGCAAATATAATATGGTTATTGAAATGAAATAAAAATATATTTTCGTTGTTTACTATTGAAAATCTTATTTTAAATAGGAAAAAACAAATTTCTACACGTTCATAGAGAGTAGATATATAATCTGTTTTAAACCTAATATAAGATATACATTGGGTTCCATACCTGACAAATAATTTTAATTTGAAAAAAGTCGGCATGATACGTCTTATAAAAAGTTAATTTGCATTTGTTCTTAAAATATAAGAGATGAATAATCGACTTTAAGCTCATTAAAACGAGATTTTTAATAAATATATATAAGCCTTAAAAATAAATTGTAAATTTTAGCCAAATATTTCTTTAGTCAATCAGATATCTGAAAAAGTTAACGAAATTTGTAAGTTAGGAAATTAATAGAACTACCTTACTACACAGAAGTGCAGTGAAGAGTTTCAGAAATTAACCTGATAACAATGGCGTAATCATGGGGAGATTAGGGTGTTCAATCCCCTCCCATGACCTTTACGTATATATATATATTAAATTTTAATCAAACCTTGTAGTGTTTTAAATTGATTTCGATAAAGTTTATCTGATGGCTAAATCGTTTTAATGACAACAATGTCGAATGTTGTACGTTTTTGTTGGTATTCGTTTCTAATGTTATTTTTTTCTAGTATTTGATCCTGAAGCCTGTAACCATGTGTATATCTATGGCAATTAGTTTTCCACAGAGTAATACATATAAGTAATCTATATAATATGGCATTTTCTGTGTTCATATTCCATGTATATCGTAGGTTAAATAATGAAAATACAGCCGACCGATCATTTATTTCTTTAATCATATACAACATATACATAACAACTAATGACTGCTTTTGTTTGAACCAGACAGATTTTTATGAGACAATTGCGGTAGTCCGGTTACCGCGGGGTAACGACTGTTGTCCCTCCACAAAACGGCGCCATATTGATTTCGTTTCATCACATATTATTTTTGCCATTTTATATTTCATACCATTTTTATTGCGGCGAAGTTTATTACATTTTATCGTAATCCATTGTTTTTTCTATCGTATTTATAGAGAAAACTACAATCAGAAACAAAATGGGGGCCTTTAAGTAGAGAAAAATTTTTGAATTTTGAAATTCGGAATCCTATACTATGCGCGTTCTATGTATACGGTTCAATAATTCCATGACGTAGCCCCCCCCTCTCTGTCACCCAATCTCAGTGTACTTCACTGTGAACTGTGACACTTTTCTCTCTTCTACTCACCGCCGACTTTTTTGATTGTAATAATAATGCAATATATGTTTTTGGATCAAAGAAAGTATGAAATCATTATATTTATATGTAAAATTTAAATGCAAAAATATTATTTTTACATAATAGTATACCTATATAGTTAATATTATAATATATACGGGGTATCCCAGTATGATATAACTAATTCAATAACTTTTATTCTATTAATAATTTATAACTTTTTTTTTTTTTTATTATTACTACAGCATTTTCTTACAGGAACGCATGTATTTTTTTTTTTTAGGGCCAATATTTTCAAACTCAGTATTGTATATGCTACAATTTTATGCAAAATTCAAAATAAGCATTTTGTAAACATGATTTTTATAAAAATTATGGTGATAAAATTGCTTATTAAAGTATAGTAATATATTTATCATAATTTTTTAAACTTTTTAGAAATGTGAATTAATTATTATCAATCATTCAAGATTAATCATTATCCAAAATATAATTCACAGTTTGTATGTATATGTTATTGTTGTAACTATATTTAAAAACAAAAAAAAAAAAGTCAAACATTATCAATAGAACAAAAGTTATTGAATTTTTCAAATCGTACTAGGAGACCCTATATGTATGTATATTATATAGATAGATAGATGTAAACTGTATACTATGTGCTCTTCATAATATTATTATACAATTGTTGATCCTCCCCACAACCAAGATCTAATTACGCCACTGTCTGATAATATAGTTCGTTGTTCATTCACGATCAATTGTTAGATTCGCGTATCATTAAAACATATTATTTCCGTAAATTTTCACAAACATTCATTTATTGTTTAATAATAATTCTACGTTCTAAACAAAATATTCTGTTATTATAATTTATTAACATTAATCGTATAAGCAGTTTGAATTTATTTGAACATTTTCATATTTATTACCAACACGAATAAATGTAAAATATATTATTACGATAGTAATTTTATACATTTTTAAGTTATTAGATATTTACACTGAATGCATGAAAGGTTTTATTTTTTAACTGTAGTGTTGACATACTTTTGAAAGGAGCTAAATATGAATTTAATAGGCAATAAAATGGACTAGTTAATAGAACTATAAAAAAAAAAAACGATTAACTTTAAAATAAGTATAGAAAGAATAATATGCAATTTAAGAGGGTATTTTACTATTTGTCGTTAATAAGTGTACTTAAGTAATAATTTCTGTAACTCGTAACGAATTGTGGCAAAATATTATGCATACCTACTTAACTTTACTCTTTTTAACTGTCTTAGTAATGCCGTAAAGGAAATTATAATATACCAACACAAATCGAGATAATTTGGTCTGATTTAAAAGTTTTCTGTTCGGCTTTTAAACTTACATTATGCCTCCAGGATCATTAATTGAAAAAAAATAAAATAAAAGTATAATTTATTATTTAAATGCTCATACGAATGTAATATTATATATTTAATTACCAATACGTATCAAATTACGATTTATTTGGATAACATTTAAGTTATATATTTTCTTTTGAAATTCTAATTGGATCGTTGCACTAAACAATAATTTTACTAGCTATTACTTACGCTTTTCCCTATTTATATATATCTAATAAATTTGATATAACTAATAATTAATAAATAATATATACATACACACATTAAAATATTAACCCCAAACGTTCATTGTAATAATTTTAATATAATGAGAATATTTTAACCCCATTTTTCATGTATTTCTAGTTGTATTTAAAATTATACATCGATTCTAAATTTAAGCCCATTTAAGGAATGAGGATTTTAAATATATTTTCGAAATATTCAAATACTTCTCATAATATAAGTATACAACCGTGGTATTTAAATAATTTATACACCGAGTACTGTAAATGTTGTTTTGGAGCCAGAACGTATCCGTATTTGCATTTGAATGGTTTTCGCAACATTCTAATGTTACGGATGAATTCGCAAAACGTATCTCGTAAAAAGGTTGGTCTAATACACCAGGTAATAATTTCACACGTCATCTAAGCTAATAATTCTTTCCTAATAATTTCCTATAATTCTTAGACCGATTAAGGACTATATGACGCAATAACCACGCAAAAGCGATAAAATAAAAAAAGGATATAATGACAAAACGGAGCTGTTTAATAGCTTTAATTGATATGGTTGATATGAGAAGACAAAAACAAATTATTTAATCGAGTGAAAAATGATGTGCACAGTGGGAGAATCAATTACGTATATTTAATATCATTGGTGTCCAGAGAGGGGAAAGGCTAGACATTACACCCCTCTTGATTTTTTACAAACAATTTCGACTTTTATTATGGTCTTAATAAACTTTTTGTCGTCATTTCGACTAGGAAAAACATTCTATAAGTAATTTTGACCTTCCAATAACGACGAACGGCATACAACTCTAACACATTTTGTTAATCGAAAAGAATACAATATTTCTTTTAAATGTATTTTTTGTGTCTGATTTTATCATTATCTAATAGATTTCCTGCGCTCACCCATATCTGTATTATGCAATTATGTGCATTCAAAAATAAAACACGTCATATTATTAAACGAATGAGAAGGCATTTATTTATTTAACGAAGCGTCATTTGTAAACATTTTTGAAAAATTATGTTTTATCGTCGTTATATTTTTCTAGCAAGAGTTCTGTACATAATTTCGACAAATGTACTGAATTGTGAATTATTTCATTCCATTGGATAAGAATATTTTTCATATTAAATTCAAAATAAACTAATTTCTTAATGACGTTTATTTAAACGAAGTATTTTATTAATAAATAACATATTTAATGTTTTTTTTTTTTTTTTTTTGTTGGATTAAATTATAGAGTCAGTTAACGCAAATCACATCGTGTCATAAAAGTTTTGATTAAACGAAATCTCGGTTTTAAAATCCGAAATAAATTCAATACTATGTAAAAATGAATACATTAATGAATGCGTTACACAAAAAGTCACGAAAACAATATGATAATTTTAATTTAATAATTCACGTAAAACTGTCCATATCTCTGGGTGCCATTTTGTAAACACGCAAAAAATATAATTAATATGCACTTATATATTATATTATAACCAAAAAATGTATATGTTGTTTTATTCTTTTAAACAATAAAGCTACTTGTTATACTATCGACAAAAAAAAAATCATACATAATATTATATTGATACACAATTGAGTCAAAAAACATATATTTATATATTTTCTTATGCACTATATTACATTTATAGCTATATCACATTTCAATTGTGTCTCAAAATATCCGATAACTATCTATACAGAGCAATTTCTTTTTGCTTGCCCTACCCCTTTTTTGTCCGCAAAAATGCAAAAAATCTGAACTTCTTTCATAATATAAAGTACTACTACATACTATAATAATATGTATGATAGTATTATTTTCTAGTAGGTACGTGAAACGGGATAATAGATGAAAACAACAACAACAACAAAAATGATGATGATAGCACTGTACTTAAGTAGATACTGTATTATGGTACGTTTTGAATGAGCGGGTAAAAAAACGGAGCTCGGGTCATCATATTATAATAAAATTGTCGAGTGTCTCAATTATGAGAAAATAAAAACCAAGCGCTTTTTTTTTCTTCCAGAAGTGAACAGTTGAATGGCCTCGAGTAAAAAAAAAAATAAATAACAGACAGTAACAACAATTGCAAAAATACACGAGTACATAGCGGTACATACTTTGCGTTTTGATTAGACAATAATAAATATTGGTCAGAGATGTTGCTCTGAATGTACGAAACTCTGTAATTGGGGTGAAAACGTGTAGTTTCCACGCGGTCTGCAGTAGTGTATATTCAGACTTTAGACGGTGCTTAGGATCATGGGTCATGGTCATCCGTGTTTTCGTGTTGACTGTATAATACTATTATTTCGAAAATTAATAGACAAGGAAATTCATCACTAGATGAAGTCGCAGAAGTTTTGGTCAAAATAATTTAACATGATTAATACACATAAACAAAGGGACGAAACCGGAAGATTATCACGGGGAAAAAAAATCTTTTAACATGCAATTTGAATAATATACTAGAAACCTTTTCGCCGCTGTATCAAATTTTCCCAGTATACTCTAGTATGTGTAGAACAAAATTTTACTTATTTATAATTATATTTTTATTGTTACTTATTTATTTTTTTTTTAGTAGAATATGTTTTAATCAGGGAATACTGATGGAATACTCCCAGGAAAATATTGGGTTTTTCGGTTTCAGTTATTTGATTATTTTTTTAAGGGTTCCGGTTCTGGTTTAGGTTCTAGAACCGGTTGATATCAGTTCTAAAAAATAACAGTTACTAAAAGTATCTGTTAATATTAAAGTAAATAATATAAGTAAAGTTAATATTTGTTTCGAACCAGTAACTTTCTGAATCAGAATTTCGCTCTATATGGTACTTTTAAGAGGTAATTTCTTGACTTTCTCGCTAGCTTTTCCGAAATTTGGAAGAACCCAACGAGAATTTGGTAAAAAACTTTAAAACGTTCATAGATTCTATGTCCAAAAGTATTGACCAGCAACTTTTTGATTTACAATTTTGTTTAGATTGTTTGAAATTTTTTTTTCTGTTCTCTCTTTATAGTGGGATATAAAAGTGGTCGAATAAAAATACTTTTTTTTTTGTTTTTAAATTGTAATAAACATTATAAATTTAAAATACAATTGTCTTTTATATACTGAAATTCAGCCTAGAATCGTTTTATAATACGCATCAATGCAGAGGACGTTTGAGAATTTCTTGGTTCATATACAAGCCAGAAAATGTAAAGCTCCACTGACCGAGAAGTTAAAAATTTTTAACATTGTCATATATATATATATATTTTTTTTATTAGCGAATAAATAAAATCACGTCATAATGCAAAAATAGCTCATACAATTTAATCAACTTTTTTCAATGAAAATGATTTGCTTTTAATATATGACATTGATGGAGAGGATGCTTGAATACATATATGTTATATATATATATTTTTTTTTTAGTGCACCGAACTAATAAAAACATTGGACTGGATGTTTAATGCTTCTATTATAATAAATAAATATTTTAACAACATAGCATAGCCTTCGTTATTTCGTTTAAATTTGAAGTGTATTTGTTGATGGCGTTTACTAACTGCACAACGTGATGTCGATATCAAGTTTTCCGGTCCTGTTTCCTGTATTAACAGTCAGCCAATGTCTTGTTTTAATACGCAATTCAAATGTTTTAAATTTTAAAAACATCGGTCTGCCGTTGCGGTGTAACAAACATCATTCACAATACACACCCCAATGTTTTTAGTGGTTCACTTTATTACTACAAAGATAAAATAAATATTCAAACCCCTTTCTGACGGAATCTTTATGTAATAAAAAAATAATTATTATTCATAGCGGAAATAAGCAAAAGGATTGAAAATTAAGTTGTTTTAATCGCACGATTTATACTTGCGAAATGACTCCCTCTTATCTACCTCTCATTTATATAACAATTCGTCTTCGACACATTTCAGTTGAACCTTAACAATACGGCATTATACATTGAAATAAACAACTGCCAATGTACATTTTCCCTTACCACGATTGATACAGTTTTACATTCTGAACGAAGTGAAGAAGCTAGTGTTTTTACAATGATGATTATTTATTTTTTTATTTTTTTTCTGTGTATAACTTTTCGTATGGAAATAATTGTCCAAAAGTTTCGATCAGTAACTTTTTGAAACCGGATTCGCTTCTAGATGGTACTTTAGAGAGGTTATTTTTTAAATTTTACAATTCTTCAATTTTTTTTTTTTTGAAAAAACGACTCGGAAACCATCATTTTTTGATCCCAACTATGTAAAAATTTAAACATAGATAGAAAATAATATAAGAGATTTTGGAAATGTAAAAAAAAATTTCGGACATTTTTTTAACATTTTTTTTTCTCATTTATTTTTATTATTATTAACTTTCTTCGTTCAGAATCGTTTTATTGAAGAAATGATTTACTGTTTCTTTAAAATTCAATACACTCGTCAAGCGGATTCCACCCGACGTGCGAAGAACACCCCGACGAGCGAAGTACACACTTTTTTTTTTTTCGTTTTTACCTGCCTTTTTTTCGTGTGGTATCAGATATAGTACGATGTAACATTAAGATAGGCACCTACTAAAATCACGTAATTTTTAACGTTTTTCGTAAACGTATAATAAATTTATGGAAAACTAGATAGATTTTCTTTTTAGAATAGACTATTTTTTGTACCGTTTCGCTCTTCGTGTCTAGTTCATAACGATTATATCTTATTAAATTTCAACATGGAAATAATACAAGTACAAAAGGGTTAATAATATGGTAATTATCTAAAGTAATTTTAATCACTATAATGGTAAAAAACGTAAAGACGGATTTATTAAATGGGTCTATAGAAACAAAAATTACAGTATGCTATGTTTATAGTTAAGTTGAATGTTTCCTATGACCCCGAATATAAAACAAAACATAATATTCATTTTTACATAACACTATCGGATATTAGGCATAATCATTTTGCTTCCTAATAATTAATTATTATAACTGTCGAATACGTTCAGATTATATAGGTAGGTACTTCCTAATAGACACAACACAAGTGTTATTCATGTAGTCTTCCTTGGCTTGACATAAGAGAAAAGAGAAAAAAGAAGAGTCTATGATAAACAACACATATTTGCAACGGTGTTACAAAAATATAAAAGTTTGCAATCGGTAAGTACTCGAAATGCGAGTTGATCTACTTTTCCATCGAAATCCCTCTTTTTGTTTAACGCCAATATAAAAAAAAGTATATATATTTTCATTATTTACCACTTCAAATTTTAGTAACATCTTACTATTAAAATATACCTAGAGTTATATCAAATTTTTAAAATAACACAATCGAGTAAAAAAGTGAAAATTATGTAGGTATATAAGTTAAAATCAAGTTGAAAATTTAAATTCTTAATTTTAAAATCATTTGAAATTGTATTTTATTATATATAACTAATTCAAAATTTTCGATTCTGAATAAATAGAAGAAGCTAGTGTTTTTACAGAGTTGTTTATTTATTTATTTTATGTGTATGCGATTTTTATAGAAATATTTGTAAAAAAATTCACCCAAAAACATTTTGAATTAGAATTTTGCTCTAGATATGAAAGATAATTTATTCTAAATTTTGGAGAAAACTATACGAAATTTGACAAAAACGGCTTTAAAAGTTATTTTAGATTCTGAGCGTAGAGAAAAAGCTAATGTTTTCATAATGATGTTAATTTTTTTTTTTCTGTAAACACTTTTTTGCATGGCAATATTTGTCCGAAAGGCTCTAACAGCAACTTTTTGAAATTGTATTTACCTCTAGATCAGTGGTCGGCAACCGGCGGCCCGCGGGCCGCATCCGGCCCGCGAGTCTATTAAATACGGCCCGTTTTAAATTCTATAACAACGAAATTTAATTGAATATCATATCAAAAAAAATCATATTGTATAA
>JAIPRM010002582.1:0-19740 GCA_025469315.1 Stegophylla sp. TES_Ste_2020
CAAGAACTTTTAGAAACCGGATTTGCCTCTAGATTTTTTTTTTGGAAAAAACTACCCAAAATTTGACAAAAACGACTCGGAAACCATCAGTTTTTGATCCGAATTTTATGAAAATTTAAACATAGATAGAAAATCCCATAAAAATGATTTTGGCGCAAGAAAATTTTGAAAATGTGAAAAAAAATTTTGGAATATTTTTTGAAAATTTTTTTTTTTTTTTTATATTATTTAACTTCCTTCGTTCAGAATCGTTTTACCGAAGAAACGATTTATCGTTTCTTTAAAATCTAATACGCCCGTCAAGAGAATACCACCCGTCGTGCGAAGTACACCCGTCGTGCGAAGTATGTCCTGCTTTTTTTTTCTTTTTGCTCGCAGCCAACAAATGGGCATTATTCGACACGTTTCGGCGATATCGCGTTTTATGACGTGTGTGTGTGTGTGTGTGTGTGTGTCGTGTCGTGTCTATTATATTAAATCCATATCGTGTTTTTTTTTTTCCCGTAGGTTTCCGGCGACGAGAGGAAACGTCTGTGCGAACACGTTAAGCCCTGTGACAGCGGCCTGACCGTCTACGGTTCGTTGACGTATCAATTGAATCACGCCAACATGGAATCGTCGGGAATATTCGATTTTATCATTAAAGCGCTGAGCATAATACACCGAACAGGTGAGCGTCGTTGGTCGATTTCAATACGTAACGAATACGCTATGTGGTACACGGTAAAAACTGGAAAATTTGGTGGTACGGTTAAGGCGCGCCTTTACACCGCCACTGCGTCGTCCATAATATTTCACACGTCGTGTTAAATTTCCAACGTTTTGATTGGCTGCCGCACGACGATCCTACGTCCGTGGTGGTTTTAATTAATATACCAGGTTACCAGACGTTGCCGGAAAGTTGAAAATTGTTCAACTTCAAGAACGTGTGGGGTAGCTGTGGTATAATAATAATAATAATTATCAACGGGCCGTGCTCAATTTTTAAATCCATTATATTATACTATATTATAATCATAAATTAAAATAATAAAATACTTATATATATATATATATATATATATATATATATATATATATATATTCACCGTATTATTTTTCAATGATTATTTTTTACATAATTACTTATATTATAAACTTATAATACATATAAATACGCATCACTGGCGAAAGTACTAACGGGTAATTTAATAATTGATTTTGATAAAAGCATCCTCTATGTCTATATGTTTATACTCCATAATATTCTATTCCATTCTCACATATTCACATATTATTTAGGTACCTACTAAGGAATAACAATATTATTCTTAAAACATCAGTAGTAGATGATGATACCTATGGGCTATGCTTCCTATTGAGAGGTGATAACTTCTTTTCTACCTGTTTATAATGTCATTCTATGTAATTTGAACTAATGATCAATGAACGTTGCATATTATTATACATTTTGTACTACTAGTTTTTATTAAATTTTATAAAATATTTAACATTAGACTTATTATCCTGTGTTAATTGGGTATAAACAAATACAATGTGTAAACATACATCATAGATAGGACAGATTAATTATAATTAATTCAGCACGAGTTATAACCTTCGATCGGCATTTTGATGATACGTTGCTTATGAATTATGATGTATATTAGATATTAGGTACCTAATAATATAATATTAATACATTCTCACGTATCAAATGTATCAGTAGTTATAAAGTTAACATCTGGTTCTATTTTGGAAATAGTGTTTTACTTACAATGACGTTTATTTATTTTTTAAAATTTTTATTATTTTTTCTCTTTTTATATGTACACGTTTTCGTATTGAAATACTTGTCCAAAAGTTTCAACCAGCAAATATTTAAAACCGGATTTGTCTCTTGATGATACTTTAAAGAAGTCATTTTTCGAAATTCTCTCTCAATTATTTTTTCAAAATTTGGGAAAAACTACTCAAAATTTGTAAAAAAGACTCGGAAACTATCCTTTTTTTAATTCAAGCTTCATAAACATTTGAACATAGATAGACAATAATATATGAAATATTAAAAGAAAATTATACAGAAATTACAAAAAAATTTTGAAAATGTGAAAAAAAAAGTTGGGGAAATTTTTTTCTAACTCTATTTTTTTCATCAAAATATTTTTATTTTTTGTAAGATTGTCATTTTTGAATAAAAAAAAAAGTAAAGTAAAGTAAATCAAAGCAAAGATAAGTAAAGTTTAAACAAGAAAGCTGGACATACTTCACACCATGGATATTCTTCAGTCCTCAAGTCAAATGATTGGATATGTTGAAAGTGACTATTATTGTTCTTTATATTATTAGCACACTTCGCTCAAAATCGTTTTATTGAAAAAACTATTTACTATTTCTTTTTAGTTATGTTTTGTTTTTGTAAAACGCATTCAAGACCCTATATTGTTTGATTACAGTAGACGCAACGACACATTTTACCCTTTCAAATGTTAAATCGACCGTCTGTAAATCATTTTACCAGTGTTTTAAAAACTGAATCCGCGTCATTGTTGGTTGTTGAATAGTCAAGTGCAGTGAAACGAGATGACACTTTCAGTTTTACTGAAAGTCCTTCATACTACATTTCATCTTTTTTAGTTAATGCATATTTTTTACTTAACAATAATGAACCCAACGGTGAATAAAATTTTGACAAACGTCATTTTTACGTGGGATATTTCAACGATTCCCCTAACAAAGGATCTCTGAAAAAAAATCAGCATTTTACTTTTTTGACAACACAAAAAAACCTCGAAAAAAATGAACCAACATAATATTATGATACCAGTCATAAACATATATTAATATTTTAAACGTACATACCTACTATATAATAAATATAGGTATATGCACTTTTGTTTGTGTGTCTACGTTCAGCTTGTATTCTGTGCGATTATAATTTCGTTATACTGTATTTCGTATTATACCTATGTGCATTTAATTGATCATATTTGTCTAATAATTGTATTAGCGTTTTCGACTATTTAATTTATTTTATTAAACTATGTTTCGAAACAAATAAATTAAAAAAAGTAAAGTAAAGGAAAGAAAGCCGGACATACTTCGCAGCACGGATATTCTTCGCTCTTCAGGTCAGATACTCTTGGTGGGTTTTTGGAATTTTGAAGAAACGATAAATCATTTCTTTAATAAGACGATTCTGAACGAAAGAAATATATAAAGATCAATAATGGTCGTCATTTTCAACAAACTTACCAAGAGTATCTGACCCAAAGAATATTCGTGGTGCGAAGTATGTCCGGCTTTCTTGCCTTTATTTTACTTTATTTTACTTAATTTACTTTACTTTATTTTACTTTACTTTACTTCACTTTCCTTTGTTTTACTTTACTTTACTTTCTTTACTTTACTTTACTTTGTTTTATCTAATAAATAAAGAAAAAAATATTTAATGAAAAAAAAAAAAAGAAATGTTAGAAAAATTTCCAAAATTGTTTTTTCAATATTTTCTTGGGCCTAAATCTATCTTAAATTATTTTCTATCTATGTTTAAATTTTCATAAAGTTTGGATCAAAAAATGATGGTTTCCAAGTCATTTTTGTCAAATTTTGGGTTGTTTATTCAAAAATAAAAATTCAAAAATTCAAAAAATTACCTCTTTAAAGTACCAACTAGAGGCAAATCTGGTTTCAAAAAGTTACTGATCGAGACTTTTGGACAAGTTTATCTACATGATATATTATATATTAGCTGAAGTACCCATCGTTGCCGGGTTAAGGAAAATATTTGCTACATTTAAGTTGGCAAATCTGTCTTTCTCCTCCTCCTCTCCTTTTCTTTGATACTTTCTCTATCTTGATCTCTTTTACTTCTCTCATCCCCTTTTTCTTTCTTTAGAAAACTGTACACGAAAAGTAGCTTATTTTAAAAATATTCTGAAGGTAGGGATCCAGATTTAAATCACTGTTTCCTCTGCATTTGAGCAGTAAGTCAAATACTCCCCCGGGAAATAATGCATTTCCCCTTATAAATAAAACTTTTTCAAATCTAGGTTATTCCCCTCCCCCTTCTGAATTTTCCCCGTAAACAAGACATTAAGACATGACATTATGACATTAAGGTATATCTTGTATCGTAATCTATTAATACTAATATTATTGGTTTTAAATATTAAAAATTTTAAAAGTTGGTTTATAATCAATGCTAGTAGGCATAAGATAGCGCGTGAATCTACGACTGGCAGCTCATTAGATCCCCTATTTTTTTTATCTGACTATTTGTTCTAGATACTTTCACGATCGGTTACGAAAATACCCGAGTAGCCCCGTGCGTGATTTATATGATAGCCCATAAGAATGTATTGAATAATAAATATATTAAAAATTGAAAACAACAAAGTAAAGCTCTTCTAGGGTCATAAGAAATATTAAAAAAATAATTTGACCAAAATCCTATTGATAGATTTTGAGTTAAATCCGAGCAAACTTAAATATAAAAAATTTTATATAAAAGCATAGATATGGAAAATATTTTGGTGAGAGAAAATGTTGAAAATGTAAAAAAAAAATTTAATCCAATTGTTTTGGAATTTTCTTTTCTAACAATTCAACAATTCTTTTCTCATATATATATATATATTTGTTTCAGTTAATAGTGGGTTATAAAACTGGTTGAGTAAAAATTAATTATTTTTGTAATAATAATAAACTTTATAATTTTTAAATAAAATTGTCTTACAAAAACTGAAACTTCGATCAAAATCATTTTACTAAAGAAATGATTAATCATATCTTTAAAACACATCCACAAAGTCTCACCTGAGGTGCGAAGAATACCCATAGTGATAAATACTCCCGCCATTTTTAGTTTTTAGCATATTAAAAACAATGAAAACATAACAATTTAAACCAGCATTTCTTAAACTGTGTTCCAAGGATTTGGTGGAGATTACTTCAGGGTTCCGTAAAATTTAAGTGGTTTATTTCAAAATTTTCAAGAAAAAAATGTATGCACTCCAATGAGTTTGATTGCTTTCCTACAATTAAGATCTTTTCGGAAGAAGAAGCGGTCGAAATAAATGAGATTTTCAATAACTTCATTATGAAATTTATTCAGCACCTCACTGGTTTAAGTAAAGGATTCAACCAGTATTAGATATCGGTATGGTTGAAAAATTATGTTTATTTTTTTTCTCTGAAATAACATTTTTCTATTCAAAATTTTAATTTTTTATCTTTTCAAAATTGTTTGTCATAAATATTTTATGAATCGTAAATTCACTCAATCAAGTTTTGCAATAAAATTTGTACAGAAATATTAATCAAAATAAATGCACTGATTGAAACAAACAAATATTTAATATCAATTATTTCACGTCGTCAGTTGAAAATTTTTTTTAGCAAATTCGAGCAATAGCGTATCTGAAGCTTCACCAAGGAGGGGGCGATTTTTAAATTTTCTTTGCACATCACATAATCGTTCGGGCGGGCTCAGACCCATAAATCCATTTTTTACTCCTTAAACAAATTTGTAAATTGTTCAAATCTTAGCCTAAAATAGTCTTTCATCAGTCTTATAATAGAACGCTTGTTTTCTTTGCCTTCCAAACTTTTGACAATAATAGTGTTTTTGATTGCTTTTTACATTCCGTCTCCTCAAGCTTATTAAATAAATAATTTAATAACCATATCATATTTATAAAATTGATAACATATAACTCGTTTTTGTGTGAAAATTTGTGATTACGACAAATGCAAAAGAATTTGATAGTACATATATATTATTATGAATTTATAATTTAGAAATGAAATAGGTATTGCATAAAATATAATGTATAATAATTCGTTTAAATCTTGTTACTGAAAATATCATTGTTATCAATGAAAAATTAAACAAATTTTAACAAATGTTTCTTAATTTTACTAAAAATAAAATTTTGTATTCACTTGTATTAGATACAAGTATCAAAGTATAAATAGCTTCAGCAAAATCGTCTTTTTCTCCTTTTTTTTAAAAATAGTCCACGGTAGATAAACGTTTATAAATGTAAAATATTACATCTCGATGAAAAAATAACCCCAAGGAGGGGACGATCCGCCCATCGCCCTCCCCTCAAATACGCCACTGAATTCGAGTTAGGTTTTATGGGACGTAATTATAGATGAGACGCATTAATTTAGTCTTACATAATAATAATTATTCGTGCGCTGCGTTTTCAGGCGCTTCGCCCACCATGCGTGACACCGGACGGGGCCTGCGGGCCGAACAGTGGGCCAGGTTCTGCGGCCGGTACAACTGCGCGGACGCGATCGAGAAGCTGGCACGCAACCGGCTGCTGGAGCGGACCACATCGTACGGCCGGTGGGGCAGCGACCCGGAGCTCGGGCCGCACATGCTGGTCAACGGCAAGCTGATGCAGCCACCCGCGGCCGCGCAACAACAGCAACAGCAACACCACCGTTCCATCAAGTCCAAGCTGAAACGGGCGTTCCGGACGTCGTCGAATCCGGACTCGACCGTCGGCACGGCCAACCAGTATTCGCTGGTGTCGCAGCTCACGGGCGCCGCGCTGTGCGCCAGCAGTCCCGCGTTGCCGGTGCACACGCGCGCCAGGCCCATGGTCAAGGCGTTGCTCAGGCCGCTGAACGTGCCGAAAGTGACCGTCACCGGGCTGCAAGACCCGCCGTCGCCGCAGCAACAGACGACGGGCCAACAGCCGTCGGGCGCTGCGGCCGCCGTCGCTCCGGACTGCCGGAGCAAAAAACCGCAGAAGCAGAAGAAACGATGATGACGGTGTTGGTGAACTATGACCTCATGGTCGGGTTTATACGCACAGTGTATCGCATTATCACTGATATTATTATACAGTGTAACTGTAAATTAAATTATAATTATTATTATTACAATTACGGGCACCGCGAGAGGGGTGATAATGGTGCACCAGTTATTGGGTTTTTGAAAGAAAACCCGAAAAATAAATTTATGGTCTATAAGACATTTTATTTTACTTATAACGATAAGCTAGTGCCTAGACAAAAACTAATTTTTTTAGACAATAATAATTGTAACTGCCTAGGTTTTATCTGAATACAATTATTGGTATTCTTCTAGTCTCTTTCTATGAACACATATCATTATACAGAATGCTCCAGAACGTTTTAACAAATGCGATAACTTTTGTTCTATTAACACTTTTTTTTACTTTTTTTAATATAATTACTACAACAATAACGTTTAATTTTTAATTTTTTTTTTTTTTAATTACCAAAATTTTCAAATTTTTAATTTTATACTACATTTTAAGAAAAAATTTAAAATAGCCATTTTTTTAAACCTGATTTTTAGAAAATCATTGGTGCTTAAATCTCTAATAAACAATAAATCTAATAAAATAATGGTAATATTATGACGTCAATTGGTGATATGACTTATTTAACAATATTATTAAATTATTCGCAAAACTTGAAAAAAAATCGTAGAAAATGAACGGATTAACCTTTATCAGAGATTTAAGCAACAATATTTTTCTAAAAATCAGATTCACAAAATTGCTATTTTGGATTTTTTCTTAAACTGTAGTTTAAAATTTAAAATTTGAAAATTTAGGAAATAAAAAAAATAAAAAAATGTATTCATTATTTATGTAGTGCAGTGCTGTAGTAATAATTTAAAAAAAAAGAAAATAGTGAAAAATTATTAATAGAACTAAAGTTGCTGCATTTGTAAAATCGTCCTGGGGCACCCTGTATAATACAAAATAAGGGCCGGCCATAGGTCTGTTGTTGTTCTTGACAAAATTAATTTTCGCTGCGCCAATTCAATACCTAGTTAATTTGTTTTGGGTTGAGGGTATAAAAATAAAAATATTAACACAATTAATTTGAATCATTCGAAATTTGCCGCCCTTAAACTACAGTTGCCTTAAACGATTTTCTAATTTTCTATGGCATTAGACTGGCCCTGTACATAATCAAGACAACCAGACCTGAATAACCAATATAGGCTGAATAGGCTGTAGCCACCAATTGGTCAATAATAAATGGGAGGGGTGCCACAAAATATAGTTTTTATTTTTACTTGATTTTATACTTTTATTTATTGAAAGAAAGTCCAAGGGAAATAATTCTTGTGGATTATTTCGTATCATCAAAATCTTGAAAGTTGAACTTGACATAAACTGTTTAAACTAATGTTTAGCGCCAACTTCCAGGAAAATATTCCATTTAATGCAAAGGTAACTTTTTTTTATGTACACATTTGATCGTAAATTCGAAAATTTTAATATTTCTCATTTAATATTCCACCAAATGAGAAATAAATTGTATCCCGAACAGTGAACACTATAAAAGTTAAATGTTTATTACTTTTTTTTATGAACTCTTTCTGCAACTCCCAAACCTTTCGAGGGCATCAAATCAACCCCAGCCTACTGGTCACAAAATCCCTTAGCCGGTACTGAAAACAACCGATCATCGCCTCTCACGCCGACCTTATTCCAGATTTTAACTTGCCTTGGCGTACTAAACGAATGATTAAGAAATCAATATGCACATCGCAACCCCTTGGTAAATATCCCTGAATTGTACTATCGACAAGCTATATACGCGGATATCGTGGCTTGCCCTCCTCTTCCAGCCAGAAACAACTTTATGCTCACCGGATAAATTACATTTTATAATTAATAAATTTGTCACGCACTCGAACGCGGCAAAAAACGTAAAAATAAAAAGAGTTTTTTGGCTATGAATTATTCCTTTTTTTTTTTTAGTTCGAATACCCATTTATGCATAGACATAAATCGAAACTGGTCGTTATAATAAACAAATTAATAATAACATACTTCAGAAAGTTTTTACAAATATATTTTTTCTACTATGTTTTATTTCACATATACCTACATAATATACATATTATATTAGACGGTTTTTGATTAAATTATACAATATATTATATGATATATTAAATTATTTTTTATGAATAGATATAAATCTTCAACGATTTTTTCTCAATCATTTTTCATTTATTTCATGGTGCATAGAATGTAACCACTCTTGGATAAGTACCTACATCCATTATTGACTGCAAATCAACTCGAAGTGTTTAATTTAGGCGATTGCACTGTTTTTCACTCGTTTCTTAAGTGATCTTGAGGCATTTATAATTGACGTGTAAGTTTTTAACAAACAAGTTCCAATCATAGGCGTAAAAACCGTAAATAAATGGCGATATTATAAATTTAATGATAATAATAATTATGTAACTGTGTAAAAATTAATCCTGCGTATATTTTCTTTTAGGACTTCGCCGAATGCACTTCGAATTTGTTCGTAGTTTATGTACCGTAAACATTAATATACTGTGCATTATGAAATGTATAGATTTTTCGAGTGAATTATAAAAGTGGGAAAAATGATTCTTATTATACCCGAATGCCGCGTAAAAACATTACGCTTAAGTGTTATTATGTGGGAAATTTTGCAGAATTAACAGTTATAAATCGCTGATGTCGATTTCCCGGATGACAGTGTACACAAATCTACAGGCACACCAAAAAAAAAATACATTAAATTCCCGAAAGTCAATTTTTTACATCAGCTTTCAATAACAGTCCTTTCAAACACCCTTTTTTTATTATTATATTTATGTTTATTCGTAGGTAGGTATATCACCTATCTATTCTGAAAAATGCGTTCACGATGATGTAAATAAAAATATATCACAGTAGGTATTATACACACCAACTCTATAACCAGTATAAGCTTTTTTATTCAGATTACGCTGTACGTAAAATATATGGTGCGGCTTAACTTTAACTCAGTCCACGCATTACCCCGACCGATGCTTATAGCAGCCAGATTTGCGTTCTTACCACCACATAATTTTTTTTTAATAGTAAGGGATTAACATCTTCAGTCACAGTGTAACAATGTCGTTGAATTTAGGTTAATTTTGAGCCATTCGAAATACCCACATAAGTGTACTGCAGCTTAAGTGTAGGCTCTACGTGTATGTATGGCTTGAATTTAAATTTTTAAATAATATTATTTTTTTTTCATTGTAGGTTTGTAATTTTTGAAATTTCTTACTGATATTTCGTTGGAATATTATTGATTTATTATTTAAAAAAATAATAATACTTAGGAACTTATAATAACTACCAATCTACAAAGAAAAGTAATTTATTTTATTCTCGGGAACTGACATAATTATTATTTCTCGTTGGTATTGTATATTATTTATTATTAATTTGTTTGAGGGCTACCTATAAAAAACTATTCATTCTAAAATATTAAAATTGTTTAAATACAGCTATTTCTAACTAGTTAATCGTTGTAAACTCAACGATACAATTACTATTAAATATTAAATAATAGACAATGTCACCTTAGGCGTGCGCAGGAGCGGCCCACAATTAAAAAGATCTGAACCAAAGATTGTTACATTAATAACTACTAATATAATTAAATGTTTAATTTTAAATTCTGAATGAAGTGAAGAAGCTTATGATTTTAAAATGATGTTTATTTTTTATTTTTCCTCTTTCTGTAAACACTTTTTCGTAAAAAAATACTTGTCCAAAAGTTTCGATCAGTATCTTTATAAGACCCGAATCAAACCCAGATGGTACTTTAGAAAGGTAAATTTTCCAATTTCCCCCGAAAACTGGGGAAATCTGTCGAAAAATTGACAAAATACGGCAAAATATGCAATTGCCGGAATTTTCGTAAAATTAAAAATTGGTTTTTAACATTACTTCAAAAATAATGCAGCTAGGGACTTGAAACTTTCACCAACTACTAAAAATAGTGACGAGAAAATTTCATAAAAATTTCAAAAAGATTTAATCAATTTTGAGTTACGTACTGGATTTTGAAAATTTTATAAATTTTAATAATATTTTATATTATTAACTTCTTTCGTTCAAAATCGTCTTATTGAAGAAATGATTTATTATAGCATTTATTAGTATTAGGCATTTATTACAGAAAAAGCTAGAGGCCGCAAGGGGGGCCGCAGCCTACCATGCCACCCCCGTGCGCACGCCAATGAATGTCACTCCTACATACATCACTTTTATCTGAAAAAAAACAAATGAAGTTCAATAGATGTATTTAGGGAATTAATAACAATTACAATCCTGAAATTAATCTGAGCTTTTCTCCATTTTTTTTTTTTTATTTTTTAATAAAAACGTATTTATCCTGAAGAGTCAAATTCCCCATTTCATTTATAGTAACCTATTCTGCCCTCTTAAGCTCAATGGCAGTATACGCCAAAAATTGAAAAATGAGTTTTTTATATTGAAATGTTCTAAATTTTAAGGTAATATATATATATATATATATATATATATTTTTGTGCTAATCAAAATCGTCGTATATGCCATTAATTTCATCATAAACAGGAAAACGCATAAACGGTTTTCAAAAACTATTGAGTTTACTAAGCCAAAAGGCAGTATCCATTATGTGCTTAGCAAAAAGGCAGAGTAAGTGATCGCAGTTTACAATTTTTTTGCTTAATACTTGTTCACATACGTATTTTTTGCTAAGGAAAGCACATATTTATCAGTCGTAAGTGACATACTATCTTATTACCGTAAGGTACATACACATATGATATGGCTCTTTTGTTTAGTAAAATGACGTCTGTTTGAATAATGTTCACTTAAGTCAGTTTCTCACATTTTAGACCTACAAAATGTATTTTTTTACATTCTGAATTAAAAACTAATCAAATTTAATTAATTTATTAGCTTAATTTATAAACAACATAAAAACCACATAACAATTAAGAAAAAGTCATTTTTCTCAAAACTATGACATGTGCGTATACTACTATTAAGCTTAGGAGGGCAGTATTGTACAAGAAATGAAGTATATTTTCATCTGCCAATCCAATTAATTTAGTCAAGTAATATTACATAAATACAAAAATCTCAAGAAAAAAGATTTATTTTTCTATAATACTTAACATGTATAAAAATGTTTTAATTCTTTCAGAATTTTTACAGTCATGCTTAGAGGAAACTTGACAAGACTAGAAATCTAAGCGTTCGACTCCCCCCTCCCAGATATTTTGGTTCTGGCAGTTTTTACTCTATATTAAATAAATTTAAAAACAGTCATTTTCAATTGACCCCTCCCTCTTCCAAATATGAAGTCTGACTACTAGGGTTTCTTAGACACCATTATAAGATATGCACCCAGGTATCTAAAATAGTATTGGGTTTAAGTTTATTATAAACACAGATAAAAATTACCTAACATAATATCCATTCCCAAATTACAAACGGACTCGAGTTGTTTCTTTTTATCTATGGAGTACAGGTCTCAATATAGATATTAGAGTACGAATGGGTACAATCTATTAAACTATATAAGCTCATGCTAATAGCTAGTAGTAAATAGGCTAATGTTATTAGCATTAGAATTGAGAAATGAACATTGTTTAAGACTTTAAAGTTGTTATCATTATCATACATATGGCCAATATTTTTTTATCTAATGACTAGTCAACTTAGTATATACACATAATATGTTTAAAACACTGGACGTTAAAACACAATTACTAATTATTACATTTAATTTTGTGCTAAACTAAATAATCATATCACCCATCACACAGTTTCAAAATTGAAATTTGTTCTGTATCTAATTAAATAAGATATCTACCATTTCATCTACCTTTATATACTTTATAAACAGTCGTTTATACCATAAGTAAAATAATAAGTGTATATTATCCATATATTAGTTGCATCATTTTATACACACATGGGTATATTTTACATGTTATACCCATTAAGTCATGAATTTTAGTATAATATTGTGTTCTTTACAATTTTTAAATAGTTTAAACACCATTATGCTGATATAGTATTGCCAAATTATTAATTTTACAAAAATTTTAAAAACATAGGTATTTGTTGTAATTTTTTTTTTTTAATTTTTCATGTTTTATATTTTTGTATTTATTAAACCTACTGTATTGTTTCAATACAATACAAAAAATATTACAATGTCTCTACAATATTAAGAAGTTTGGAAACTTCCATATTAACCTCATATTCCAGTTATTTTGTTTAATTAATAAGATCTAATTAACTTGACATAGAAAATGTGATGGTGATATGCAGTGTTAATTAATTTACCTAAATTTTGTGTTATTATATATGAAGATTATTTCTCATTAATATATTTTACACTGCTTCACATTATCATATTTAAGGTAAATCATAATTACTCTCCTGAAATATATTTAATCAGAGGAAGTATATTACTTTCTCATGTCATACAAATATTTTAGTAACATTATTTATCTAAAATGTATGATGATAACTTGGTAGGTAGACATAAATATTAAATTATAGTTTAGAAAATAAATGTCTCAAAACTTTGTTAACCATAAATGAGCGGATGTAACATAATTGTAGAAAAATTTCCAAATTGAAGTTTGAATGTTATTATTTTTAATAATTAAGGTGCTCTTTCAGATATTATTTTTTAAAGGTTTTTAATTTAAATAACCTTTTTTGCTGTTATTATAATTAAATTATATTAATTAAACGGATACATCAATAAACCATATCATACAAATGTACTTATTACCATTGTTATACATATAATTTATTTAACATACAATTTATGAATACCTTATTATAAGTCTGATTACAATAATAAATGATTAGTTTTACATTACTATATGGTAGATAATGGCACAATATTTTAAAGTAAAATTAACATAGATCAAATTTTATGGTCTCTTAACATCATATACTTGGTGCTTCCCAGTTTTGAAATATCTAGTGTTTACGTGAAGTTTATTAGTACAATAATTATTTACAGTACAGAATATTCAATTTGACAAATAAGGTACTAAAATACTGTTATGAAAGTATTATTCAAAGAATATAACATACATGTTCGTATTTAATTATTAATTATATTAGTTACAAGATAAATTTAAATTATTTAATTCTAAACAAACAATAGTCATAATATTTGGTACAAGTTATAATTTAAATACATCAAATTAAAAACACACTAAAAATTATTTTTATTGTATAGGAACTTCGAGAATCGCCGAAACTCGAAAACATTACACATAGGTGATCTTCACTAAAAATACAAATATTATTATTAAAATATAAAAACAGCATTTAACATAATTATAATGTGTACAATGTATGATTAATGAGCATTAATAGAAAATTGTGCAATAACAATGTTTCTATTGGACATTTTTTTTATAATTAAGTCCAATGAAAACACTCTTTGAGAAAGTGTAGTCACTTCTAAACAAGCATTTGAAAAATATTCAAACTAATAACTTTTTTAAATTAGGTATCACCACATGAGGGTTAAATATTTAATACCTTCACCAGCAATATTTAAGAAATATACCATTCCTTAACAATATTGTATTAAACATTTTAGTTTTATCACAGTATATTTAAAAATAATTATGATCTTATAATACAAAACAAAATAATAATAATGCTTAAAGCTCTTCGTTAAACTGTTTATTTTTCCTTCGCCTTTTAGCTCTACTATTTGAGAGCAGCTCACATGCTTGCTGTACTTCAAAGAATCGATTTTGTACTTCTTTTTTGGTTATATCATCTTTAGCCTTGTCTGGGTGATATTTGACAGCTAATGTTCGACACTGATTTTTTATTTCTGTTTGCGTAGCTCCTGATCTTAGTTCCAATACCTTAAAAATAAAACACTGTATTCAATAATAATCTATATAGGATTTTAAAAGTTCTTTCTGGCTCGTTCAACTTAATAATTATGTATGAATATATTATAAATGAATAAATACAAAACAAGAGTCCACTAAATTTTAGTCAATATGAATTTAAATTTATAATGTATTTTCTTTTTGATTAATTTAAATTATATTCTTTTATATTGAAAGAGAAAAATTGTTTTGATGACATGAACATATTAAGAGAAATCTCATTGAATCTCAAGAATTATTTTACAGCTATATACATACATATAGTATTAGTATTAATTCTTTATTGCGTATATTACAATTATTTTTAAATAAAATATTGAATTTTGAAAAAGAAATTGTTCATATACAAATTTAAATTGATGTTAATAAAAAGGTAAAAACTTTAAAAACAAATGATTCAAAAAGATTTTATGAATAAAATGAAAGTGAAATGAGAAAAAACTCTTCAAGGCACGAATAGCTTTTACACATAAAAGATTAATTCTAGAACCTAGAGAGTAGTGCAATATATAAATGAATGTTAATAAAAATGAAACAGTTGAACCAATTATTTACTGTTAGTGATGATACATATTGTTTTATGGGATATAATAGGTATTTAAAATTACATCATCTTTACAATGTATTAAGTTGAAGATATTACACAAATTTATTTAGTTTTTAAGAAATAAGTTCATTAACAAATAAAATTTTAAAATAATTCTAATAATGAGCATTTAATTTTCTATTAATTGTAACAAAGTTGTGACAAATTTTAAACACACATTTTTAAATATATTCATTCTTACCTTAAAAGCATTTTGTTCACCCGAAGGATCCGATAATGAAACTATTTGACGCCATGTCTCCATCCAACCATGCTCTTGAGCAAAATGCCATACATCAATAAAAGATTGTTTAACGTCCAACCACCAAGGAGAACTGAAGAAATGTCTTAGCGCTTCATGGAATGGTACTTCATCGCCGTCTTCATCAGTCACTTTAGCATTAAAGTACAAATAACTGCTCCATAACGCCATGTACAATAAACAACACATACTGATCACAATTATTCTCCTGGAAATGTATCAAAGAAAATACTTAGTACCTAATTAAAATAATTAATAGGCAATTAAACAATTGAAAATATCTTCAATAATTCCAAATAGTATGAGATGTAGGTTTTAATCTCAAAATTATATTATAAATATTTTAATTGTATTCCTGTAATAATTATTATGTATTTTCAATTGCAGGTATGTTATGAAAAAATTGTTTTAACTCATAATTAATAAACATGACTAAGACTTAAATTTATTTCATTTATATATCTTTTATTTCCATACTTCGACTTCTTCTATTTCATTCTAACATTTTTTATTATCTAAATATTTTATTACCTATGAAAAAATACTTACTTTAAAATACCTGGAGTCTTTCGATTTTTCGGTCTCCACCGTTTTTCTAAATGATCAAAGGACCATGCTGATGCTAATATCATTATGGCAAATGATGTAGATTCATCAATATCAATTCCCCATTTATTAAAAATAAATGACTTTAATGGATTACCAACCATAGGCACTAAATATGCCGATATCAATGGCCATTTTATAGATCCTGTTTCATGACCAATATTTCCCACAGCCCACACACCTGAAAATTTATCAAAAAAATTAAATGAGAAAAAAATAGTTAAAATATTCATTTATAACCGGAAGATATAAAACGTACATTTATCATGATTTATTGAAATTTAACATACACTATATAGGTATACTTCAATTTATGAATTTTTATAAACTTGTATCAGGACAAAAATAATTTTTGAACTTATATTTATTCGATATTAATGCATTCATGCACAATTAAGAAAATAAATAATTAAATAAACAATAATATACATAAATGGTGAAAATTTTATATAAAAATATTTTAAAACAAAGTAATAATAAAAAAATGAAATTATTTTGATTTTGAACATTAGACATTGGTATGAATAAAAGTAAACTATACTTTTACTATATTAACGATATTGGTGAGTAGTTTAAATTAAGTTCTTACCCAAAGCTGCGGCTAAAGGAGTAAATACATGTAACCATTGCCAGCTAAGGCCTCCAACATTATCTTCAGGTATTGCAAGAGATACAACAGTACTGAAAAGATAGGCTACTACAACCATACCAGTGAATCGAACCGTAGAAAACGGTGGCTGTAACAATAATTAAAGAAATCATAGTTTATTATAATCAATAATAAGTAATCATTGTTTTATACATTTTAAGTTCATAAAAAATCAGTGATGTATTTTGAAACTTGATGCTCTGGATCTATAAGGTTAATGTATACTCCTCATAAATTAATGAAAAAAAAATCAAAGACCTTTTGATAATGGAAAAAAAACCATACAAAAGAATAAATATCATTTATTAAATATTTACATTTTTTTAAAATTTTTATAACACGTTAATCATTATAGTTATTATAATTATATTAATTATTATATATTATTATTATACAGATTTTACTGTCAGCTTTTATATTAAAAATGGCTAAATAGTTAAAACATTTATAAGGTAACGTGGATAAAGTTTTATTCTTTTGGGTATATATAAAAAAAAAAATGGTCTGCTCAGTAATAATTTTATTTGTCGCTGAAGTGCACAGTAACACACGCAACATTATTTCCAGACATACGTATGAAAATACTTCCTTCAAATCTTTTTGTTTAATGATTAGATCAAATTTTCTTTAACTCATTTTGTTTCATGTGAAGTGAAGAATTGACTTAAATGAACACATTCTTCTTGAAGATCATTTGCAAGATCAATTGGGTGTAATTTTTAAAGTTTTATGAGTCATGACAGCTGGCAACATGAATGCTCCACGTCTTAAGTGCTTATTATTATTAATTCAGTTGGCTTTTTTTATTTCCTTATGAAAATATTTTTTTCAAGTATATACATAATAGGATAACACAAAAAAAAAAGATTGATTCTCATATTGCATGAGGAGTAACTTATGGCCATCTATTGCAGCCTACCGCCCCAGGCCATGGCCTGTATGGTCCTAGGGTAAACATGATATTGTAAAATAACATTATTGTTTTTGATCTTTTAAAGATTTTTACATATAACAGTACCTATATAGTATATTTATATGCTAAAATTAATAAAGTTGTAGGTATATATTTTATTGAAAAAAACTATTTGATTGCTGTTAATAATTGTATATTTTAATGTTAGGACAGTTGTATTGAAAATTCAACTCATTTCTATAAAAAAGCTGTACAAACAATTTTATAGAACTATATCAATTTACCATCTTAATGACTATGAGAAATACGAAATAAAATAAAACTTAACAACATTGAAAATATTTTAGTTTAATAACTTTGCTTAAAAACAATCAGTATAGTCTTAGTAGAACTAAAAATTTAAAATAATTATAGAAAATTAAGAAACTAATACAGTAGCTAAACATTTTTAGGAGAGTTTACATTAAATTAAAGTAACATCATAGCAAAATATTTTTAGGGGATAGATTAGAATGATTAGATATATGATACAAAATTATCAAATAATTTATAATAAGTTTTAATTAGGTAGATATCAAAATAAATTGAAGTAAGGTATACACATAGTAACAACTTTTTAATTTTATTAATACATTAAATTTATAATCATTAGGAAGACACCTATCTGCATATAGCATATACATAAACATATTACATTTTATCTACAAAGAAACGCCTCAAATATACCACATATACATTTTATGATATGTAAACTTATAACGTATGATTATGTGATTGATGACTGACAACTATGGGTATTTACTTTCTATACCATATTTCATAGTATAGTCATGTGTGGTGTGAATTGTCAATGAAGTATAATATAATATCGACTATTAAGTAAATATGAAAATTCGTTTTGACGTTTGTAGAAACTGAACCAATAAAATAAACACAAAATATGCAATGGCATAAAATACCTACGTCATACACAAATCGATTTAAGTTAGGTAGTAAGCATTGACGCAATTAAGAATACATTTTTTTTTTTTTTGGGGGGGGAGGAAATGTGTTTGATTGATTTAGCACCCCAAAAGATATTAACCTTATGCAATTTTAAAAAAATCTGGGGAAACTATGAATAGTTTTGAGGGGACTTAACCCATTCAAGCCCCCCTAATTGTGCTGTCTATTATAGTTAGATTAAGTACACTTACATATTTGAGAAATATTTAATACCTAATTAATATAATTATCGTAGATAAAACACAATATAATATGTCAGCAGTGGCGTATTTACGGGGGTGGTCCAGGGGTACTGGACCCTCCCCAGCACTGAAAAAATTCAATGCAATCAAATTATCCTCCAATGAATTAAGTAATAAATATGTATAAAATGTATAAAATGCAAAGAAGGAGGAGAAGAGAACGGCCCTAATTTAAAACTTTTAAGATTCTGCGTGGACCCCTTACAAATTACTATCTGATATATGTATATATACAGTAGCTATTTTAAAATGTTGGACCCTCCCCAGAAAAATTTGAAAATACGCAACTGTATGTCAGAATTGATAGTAGCTGACCATAATAAAGACGCTCGTATTAAAAAAATAGTCCATTTATATTTTATATTATAAACGAATTTAAAATTGTACTCAGTACGTGTAAAGCAGCGGTTCTTAACCTTTTTCGAATGATGGAACACTTATTATTTTTTAAGATTTTTGCGGAACATGATAATTTTTCACCGTTATATACGTCTTATAATAATTGACCAACAGCCGGATTGGAATGTACATGTTTTTTTTGCTTGATTTAGCTCCACTCTAAATAATATTAATCATATGCAATTTATGAAATTATGGGGGCTTTGAATGGATTCAGGGGGCTAAGATTTTCGTAAAATTGAAAATTTATTTTTACCATAACTTCTACAATAATAGAGCTAGAAACTTGAAACTTTCACCAACCACTAAAAATATAGACGAAAATATGTCATAAAAATTTCAAAAAGATTTGA
>JAIPRM010002583.1:7643-21183 GCA_025469315.1 Stegophylla sp. TES_Ste_2020
ATAAGACCAAAATGATTTGGGATTTGACTTAACAGAATTTTGAACTTTATTAATATACACTTTATAATCACGACATCGTATTGTTTTACATTTATTGCGAAGAAGGGAAAATGTTAAATATGAATCATGGGATTTAAATGGTTTAAAGGCACGATGAGCATTTTGTTTTTGTTTGATTAAAAATTTTAATTCTTTGCTAAACCAAATGGGATATTGTAAATTTATGTCTGCAGGTTTTAGGAATAAATGTATTAATTGCAAAGTCTATAAAAAATATCTAAGTTATCATTAATATTACAATCAAAAATATTAAACCAATCGATAGAACCTAGGTAATTAGCAATAGATCTATAATCACCCGCATTCCAATTAAAAACAAAATCATTAAAATATAAATCTGCAAAAGTTTTATAATAATTAAAAGTAATATTAATTGGAGGATGAAAAAGATCTACTGGAACAATAGTACGTATTATTAATATTATTAGTAACATTAATATTAGAAGAGTTAGATAATACAAAATCTAGAATTACATTTTTATGATTTAATACATTACATTATTGTGTTGAGAAAGGTTAAAATGAGACAATTTATCATCAAAATATGAAAATACATTAGAAAAAGATGCCGAAGGCAAATTAAAGTCACCAAGCAGTAACAAATCGGCATTAGGAACATAAAATAGAATATTATATAATTCTTAATATTAGCTGTTATCGCCTACAACAGACTATAACTTAAAAATATACATACATATTTAGATATAATTATTTGTATAATTCTTCCTAACCAAAACCAAGCACAAAAAATTATTGTACAGCCAATAACCAAAGATAATTATAAACGTATTTATTACATTATTACCTGTCTATACAGTACGAGTACTAAGGATGAAATAAGATCATCAAACATTATGTCATATGACGTCACACGAGACGTTAAAACTATGAGATTCAACGTCACCCCCTTACTGCACGTAGTAGTCATCCCTGGTTGAGAACCACTGCTGCTGCTGCTATTGTTGAATCTGTAAACTATGCGAAGCACATTTTTTCCCAACCGTTTTTGTCTTTGGAGTTTGTTTGGAAAATTATTAGAATATCATATTATTTTTTATGTATACCGCGTCCCCTACTACCTGCATCGCCCTCTGGCGGGGCACGTCTACAGCAGCTACGGAGTCTGAGATAATAGTCGATGATATTTTAAACTAATGGCCCGTGAACAATATTCTATCGCCTTAATATAATCTGCTCTTAAACAAATACACACAAACAGATAAATATAATAGTACTTGGGATACGGTTCCATCCACCCCCTCCCCACCTCGTGTGCACGGACCCGTCGTTCGTTGTATTGTTGACTGCTGTTGGTCACGCTTCGATTTTTCCTCCAACGAAACAGAATGTATGTGTGTATCAATAATAATAACAGTAATAATAAAAATAATAATAATAACGATGTCAATAAAAAAATAATGCTCGTTTTTACCACGGCTGTGTTGTTTTAGGACGTCTTTGTTTTTTTCGCCAGATATGGATATCCAGAAATTATTCCAATGATATGTGGGGGAAGGGGGGTAATTAAAATAAGAAGTTTCCAATAACAAAACGTAGTGGTATTCAATAAAACATAACCTCTATCTCCAATCGAACTTATTATACTAAACAAAAAAAAGTCTGACATAGTATTCTCACCATTGGTATTCTTCGATCCTCGGGTGGGACTTGAATTTTTTAAGAAATTATAAATCATGTTTTCCAATAAAACAGCTCTAAGCGGAGATTTTTACTCGGCCAATTTTTGTATTTCACTATTAACTGTGAAGAGAAAAAAAAGTGTTTTGGTATTTCCACTCGGAATCCAATGAGAAACGAACTGGATACGACTGTATTATGCTCAATAATTTACACAGAAACCGGACATAAATATTACGAATGAAATGAAAAAAATAATCACTATTTGCGATACACTTTTATTTTTGATTATTTATTTATAATATATTTACACTCGCGTATATTTTATAAGTTAACAGAAAAGATATATAAGTGTACTGCAAATAACGCGCGTTCCTTTTCGTGAAATTAAAATTTCTTTTATAAAAACGTAAAAGTCGAATATAAATACTACATTTCGGTTCTGAGTAACGCTCCAGAGTGTAGTACACGACCACCCCCCCCCCCGCAATTCTGAAATAAATAAATAAAAAATGTACTACGATAATTATTACTTATTATTTGTATTCCTTTCATAAAACATTGATTTTTTTTTTTTATTGTTATAATTTGATAGAGAGGAGGCGGGGAGGGTTATATTTAATTATTCTACTCTTTGATCCGTTATCGATTGTCGCGCTTGAACCTGATTTACATTATTTTTAAATAATATTATATTATATCAAAAAACAAAAAAAAAAAAAAAATGACGTTGCTAAAAATCCAAACTCAGTAAATCAAGTAAACGTTACGTAATAATATTGTATACTTTTATGCTTTTATTTTACGATTACCGTGTACCTATTTTATGTTGACAACACTTTTTTGGGTTCCAGCAGGAAGAAACTTTTTTTATTTCTATGCTCGTATATTTATTATTATTATTATTATTATTTTATTGTTTGTGAAAATGTATAAGCACCAAAGGGGTTGCCAAAAAAAAATAGAAATATAGAAACGTTTTATGTGTATACAATTATTTTATACTACAATTTTCAAAAAAATATTTGTAATCATAAACACTGTCCCGTGATAAAAACTCAATGTGATATGCAACGATAAAATTAGTTGTTAAACCATTTTTTTTTTTTAATTTTTTTTGTTTTTGTTTTTAATTTTTAGTAATACGGTGTTAAATATATTTGGACGTATACCGCACAGTCAGTCGCGCATTATTGAAAGCGTTAATAAAACCGAAATGATTTATGTCCGATTAAGCTTTAATAGACTGAAGGGTTTTTATCCTTTCGGGTTTTTTTTTTTAACGTCATTTAATCCAACACTGAATAGCGTTATAATTGTAATTTTTCATTTTTTCATTTAAAATCGATTTATTCGCATTTTACGCTAAATTTATGGACGTACTTAGTTTTTTATCATCACTTTCAAATTGTTCTACATATTCACCCTGTCACGGTAAGATGAGTGCATTAACTAATGCAGAGTACTCTACGAATCGTTTATTAAATTGTTATTATTATTTTTGGATTTTCAGTGGAGCGTTTTATGTGCACACATGTTTTCTTAAAGAAATACTTGTCCGAAATCTTCGACCAGCAATTTTTTTAGTACTACAATTTCCCCCTCTAGATTATACATTTAAGTAATTATTCGAAATTCTCAATAATTTTTTCGAAATTGAGAAAAAACTACTCAGAATTTTGACAAAAATACTTTTTTTAAGCTTTATTTTCAATCCAAACATGAAAATTTTTAATTACATATAGACAATCATATTGTAAAACATATTTCGGTACAAAGAAATTTTTAAATTATGATTTTTTCGCAATTTTTTTCTCGAGCACTTTGTTTTTCTCGTGTAATTTGATTTTTCCTGGTCTGGATTAAAAGCGGGAATTTCGCCATGTTTTGTTTTCTACTCACAATTTGACAAAAAAATACTTATAAAGCTTTATTTTCAATCCAAACATGAAAATTATTATACACAGCTAGACAATCATATTATAAAACATATTTTGGTGCAAAGAAATTTTTAGATTTATAATTTTTTTGGCAGTTTTTTTCTCCTGTAATTTGGTTTTTTCCTGTGTTCTCGGTTGAAAACGAGAATTTCTCATATTTTTTTTTTTTTTTTATTTTTCCCTCGCGCTCAAAAGAGGCGCAGTCGTTTGAGACGGGTAGTATTTTAACCGCGAGGCATCGCGAACGCTGTAAGTACGTGTGCTCGCGCTGTACGAAGTTCCATCTCCAAAAGACGCGTTCGGCGTACTCGCGATAACTTTACAAAAGTGAAACGAAAATCGCGGCGGCATAACGTACGTATAATATTATATTCGATTAATGTTTTTCGCGTATACAATATTAATTAACCGCGATGATAATTATTAATATTCCGCCTTCGGCGGCGGCGGCGGTGGTGGTGAAAATCAAATAGCAATAATAGTCGACACGTCGTCGTCGTCGTCGTTGTGGAATCGCACTCGAACGAGTTCCCCCCTCCCCTTTATTATTGCCGCAGGAATATTATTATAATATCGTACGGCGGCGTAGTTCGCACTCGATTCATTGTTTTCAATGTTTGCCGCCCGTATAGTAGGGTGGCCGGATAAAAAATTTACAAATCCGGGACAATAAATTTAAATTACTCACAACTTTTTGTGTACTAACCTAACCGAACAAAATCTTATCAATTTATATTGCTATATTACGTGAAATACTTAATATTTAAATTATAAAATATCATTTGTTTTCAATGAAAACTAGTTCAAAGTACAAAATATACTAAATCTTCGTGAAAACATTGGTAACTAATATTTTTAAATTGTTTTCCTTCTATTACAACCATAATATACACTTTTGTATGCCGAGTGTATTCTTCAAAAACTAACGGTTTTATAAATATATCATTAACGTACCTATAAAGTGTAAAGGCATGAGAAAAAGAGTTAGAAAAAACATAGTTTGCACAAGAATTTGAACATTCCAAAGAAATAAATCCAAATTTTTCAATACGTCCAAACAGTATTGTTATTATTTAAATTATTTACAATCTTTACACTCGTAACTGAAAATAGATTTATCTTATACAATTTAAATGTTTTTTTTCTTCAATTATTAAAAAGTGTCACACTTCTCTCCAGTAATTATTTTTTGATATAAAATGTATTTTTCATTCGGATAAATCACAACTATAAGATTGGTTTAATATTTAAACATATAATTTTAAATTATATTCGAATAAAATATTATTATTATAATATAATTTTCCCGAGAAAAATTTCCGATTTCGGGAATATTCCCGTAATAATTGAATTCCCGGATATCCGCCCATCACACCACATCGACAATTACCGGCGATTGTTGACGTTCGCCAACGAAGTGAAGAAGCTAGTGTTTTTACAATGATGCTTATTTTTTTTTTTCTGTGTACGACTTTTCGTATGGAAATACTTGTCCAAAGGATTCGATCAGTAACCTTTTTGAAACCGGATTCGCCTCTAGACGGTACTTTAGAGAGGTGTCATTTTTTGAATTTCTCAATTCTTCAATTATTTTTTTTTTTGGAAAAAACTACCCAAAATTTGACACAAACCATCATTTTTTGATCCGAACTATATGAAAATTTAAACATAGATAGAAAATAATATGAGAAAATTTTGGAAAAGTGAAAAAAAAATTTTGGACATTTTTCTAACATTTTTTTTTGTTCTCATTTGTTCTCTATATATTATTAACTTCTTTCGTTCAGAATCGTTTTATCGAAGAAACGATTTATCGTTTCTTTAAAATTAAATACACCCACCAAGAGCTTTACACCCGAGATGCGAAGAACACCCCCGTCGTGCGAAGTGTGTCCGGTTTTTTTTTTTGTTATTCCGTGTCTCTCCGTTTCGCAGAAAAGATGATTTCACTGAGTGGCGGCTACGGGTTCCTACGCTCGGATACGTATATAAGAATTATGACACACGTGTGTAAGTCGGTACACACGCGCGTGATTTACGGTTCCAGTGGATGTGCTTGGACGCGCGCGTTTATGTCGGATAGGAATCCCGAGGGATGTTTCCAATTTACGTGCGCGGCTGAGCGATCGTAATATTATATTATATAGTTAGTGTTTGGTCGAATAACTTTCGTCCGTCCGTCGTGTGGCGGCGCGCGCGGTAATCGCACATCGTATTTCCATATTATATAATAAATTACCGTGTGTATTATAACGTTACGGTGGTGTAAGTACGAATACCGGTGAATCCTATAGGATATACAAACAAGGGCAGATTCATGGGCGTAAGGGCGTGTGCCCCGTCTGTAGATTTTCTCTCGGAAATTTTTTTTTTTTTTGTTTCTTTTTAATAGCCATCATCTTATAAGAAATAAAGACGTATTCGCCGCTTAAACTACTTATGTTTAAAAGGGTGCGAATAATAAGTTATTCACCATGTTAGCACGAGTACAACGTAAACAATGATTTCAATGCGACTTATAAATAAATAAAAAGTATGAGATTCTATAAATATTATTTTCTTGCTAATGACGTTTTTATATATATATATATATACAATATTTTTAGTATAAGAATCGTAGAAAAATTAAAACTTAAATATTACTTTTTAATAGATATAAATATTAAATGTATATAAGTTAACGTTTTAGGCAAATTTTATATATTACAATTATTTTAGAATATTGAAATTTATATAATTATTTATGTTCTATACTTTTTTACTGTAATTGCACTGTTTCGTTTGAAATATGCGAAAAACTCAAAAACTACTATTATAAGCAAAATTTCAACCCTTTTGTGGCACGTCTTAAACTTAATTGATGCTCACCAAATCAATATTTAAAAATTAAAAAACAAGGACCACTCTAATATATATATATATATTAATTTTTTTTTTTTTTTATCCGAATAAATAATAATAAAATTTTTTAGTTTTTACCTTTCTCTAGGTAATAAATTACTATAGTAATTCGCTTTCGTTGTGTTTTATCTCCATCCATCTTTGAGTAGATACATTTTAAGTTATCTCAGAGTACAACACTGCGCCTACCGTGTTGAACTTTTTCAAACATCCTAAACTTGTTTAGTTTGGTAAAAAGGTCAGTGTACACCACCATTTTTTTTTTTTTTTTGTGAACAGGTATAAAGGATATTCGTGTAGGAGTTTACGTTTGGTCGAATATTTCACTTTTTCGTTTTATTATAATATATATATTCTATATATAAATAAAAAAAAATTATAGGTAGTGTAAAAGCGATCCTTTACTCTCGCTGTACATAATGCACCGAACGAGCTAGTTGTGTAGTATAGGTGTAGGTACTCGCTCGTCCGTGTTTTCGCCCGACCGTTGTTCCTTCGGCCACGCCAATAGTTATAACGCGTAATATTATTGTACTATGCGGTGTATTGTGTTATATGTGAAACGCGCATTGTACTCTGTGTGTGTGTGTGTGTGTGCACTACTCGTATACATATAAAAATACATGTATATGTGTATATAATAATAATGTGTATTATTTAAATTTAACCTTTTGTCGACGACGACGTGTTATGCGCAATAAAGAGTCCGGAAAAAAATGATGTGGTGTTTCCCGCGAACTTTCCAGTGCCTCGCCACCTTTGTAACGTGTCCCCGTTGACAATGGTGGGTTGTTTATGATTATCGCCGCCGAAATTATTCGTCCAAGACTTTCAAAGTTTTCTTTCATATCTTGGTTGCTGCCACTTCCGTTCTGGAAACCTGGAAAACGCAGAGAATTTGAATTTAATTCTGGAAATTTTATATTGTACCATAATAAAATGCTGTTTTTCAGAATAAATCATTAATAATTATTGTGTACAGGTGATTATAGTACTTATTCATTTTTTTCCAAATACTGTTATTTGTACCATTAATTATGAATAATTTAATTAATTAATAATTCGAACACCATTTTGAAGAGAAAGGGAAAAATGTATTTTACCGTTTATAACAATAATAAATAATATATAAACATTTCTAAAAATCTTGGAATTCCCCGGGGAAAGTCGGAGAAATATCAAAATATAAAAGCGTGGCAACCATTAATTGCAATAAAAACCAGACGTATAGCTAAGGGGTTGCCTGAGGTGGCCGAGCCATCGTTAACAGTTTACTGGCTACCCCAACTATATTTTGTTGATGTACTTAGGTTCATAGGCGTCGTGAGGGGGATGCAAGGAGGTGCACTTGCATCCCCTGGTTTTTTCAAAAAATAAAAAGATTTGAAAATATTGAATGGCGGTGGAAATATTTTATTTTACTTAACTATCATCAACGAGCTACATATTGCTTTTTTCTTTTTTTATCATATAAGTGTTAAGGTTAACGCCCGGGTTTTTTCTAAATTCCTCAATTGCATTTTCATTGAATTTAATATGCTCTTCTTATTTCGTATAAAAATTGGCGTATACTATGCACCCCCTGACAACTATTCAGGCGGCGCCTATGCTTAGGTTGAATTAAACGGGTTCCTTAAGCCTCAAGATTGATTAAAAATCATTATGATTGTAAGACGGGATAATTAATGACTTTAAAATATTCTGATTTTATATGTTTTTAATTAAACGATTTTTTATTACTATTATATTGTTAAATTGTTACAGTGATGTTTCGTACAGACACGTTTCAGCTCGTTGTGGTCCCTACTTCAATGTAACACTCGTAGCTGCTGGCAAAGGGAGTGAGAGTTTAAAAATATTAAAATACAAATTTATCGCACAGAAGTCGTAGGTTAAATTGTGGAGTGAATATCAGAAATATCATTAAGAACGTGTATAAAATTTTTGAAATAAAACACATATTATGTTTTTTCGGATTTTAAAGACGATAAACAGTGCGATTGTGTTGTGCGATTTTCATCATCCGGAGAGAAAGCTACATTTACATTTGCCGTTCGAGATTGATTTCGCCCAAAATTTGGCCACTCTGGCTGTACTTTCCTACGTTCCCGCAGCATAACGCTCATCGAATTTATTAGAGATCCCGTTTCCCGTGCGCAATAATCGTATTCGACTTCGGATTTATGCGAAAACAAATTATCGTTAGTTGATTTCATTATTTTTACAGTAGTGCTATTTTCAAGCGAATAATATGCAAATGCGTTTATTCGGAAATTGACGTTACAGCCCGAGCTCTGACCGTAACGACGTAAAAACAAATTGTTTTTCCCGGTACTACGGAACAATGGTCGGAGGAAAAAAAAAAAGTAAACGTGGCCTGTATTAGTTAAGTTATAATTAGTTGAAAACAACATTTTCCAAAAAGGGTGGCATTTTTTTATTGTTAAATTAAATCGAGATGGAAAATAAGCGCGAAAAAAAAAGAAACAAGTGTTAATCTTGTACATCCACCGCGGTATAAAATATACGTTCAAAGCCTGGTGCTGCTACATTTTTTATGTTTTTTATTAGTTTTATTTAGGTTTATTTTATTTTCAATTGCCTTTCTTGTTCAATTGTAGTCTATTATCTTTAAATTGAACACATTTGTTTTTTCTTTACGTCAACCAAGTAAATTGGTTGTTGATTGTATTTACGATTGAAAATAACTAGTATTATTAATGCGATCTACTTGTAAGAGATCTGTTTCTTGTATGCGTTGAGTTAAAAATTTGCTAAGGATTTAATATTAAAAGAGACTTCAGTAACGGTATTAATAAAGAAATAGTTGTTGATAAATATAATATTGCAAAAAACGCATTTCTTTGTAATTTAATTTATTTATTTATTTATTTATTTATGTAAAGTTATTTTTTATTACATGAATAGATGGTGTGAAGGGGGAGCTCCCTCGGTTCACTGTTGTTGATGTGAATGTGACCCCCCAACTTTTTGTCTCAAATTGTGCCTATAGTTCAAAGTTGAACTTGGTCGAGGACATTTTCTCTCTCCGTGTCTCGGCTCTCCGAATCGCGGTGTATTACGTAGTACATCTATGTTTGTAGTTTTACATTCTTTAAAAAAACAAATTATAATTTTTTTTATCCAGATAAAACGTCGTAGCTTATCGTTTATCTCGATAAATTTTCATATATCATTCGTCTGTAACTAGATAATAATTATATCACCGAATTTGTTTTATCTTAATTTTTTCGTCTTTGTCCAAACCGAATATTATAAAACCGTGTGTACCTACACTTCGGTGATTCGTTTTCCGGTGTGAGAAAAAAAAGTTGAGCAACAAAAAAAAAAAAAATGGAAAAAAAAAAAACGCGTACTAGCGGCGGGCGGGCGGGTCGGGGGGAATATTCGTCGGGGTAACAAATATAAATCTCTCACACTAGTGGGTAGGGGAGGGGGTGTGGGTGAGAATGACAGGGGAAGGAGTGATCCCCTTCCGGTGGGAGGGAAGAAAAAACCGCGATGGCACCACCAAATAAAAATAGCGCGCGGTACTCGACCCGCCGCCGATTGGGTATTATTCGTTTTCATTTTCATTTTCATTTTTTTATTTTTGCTCGTTCTTTCTTTTTTTCCTCTCCTCGTTTTATCCGCGGGGTCTCTCGTCCCCGCAGCCGCGACGCACAAAAGTTTGACGGTGATGTATGACGTCGCGCCACGCGTGCTAAAGACTCTTTCACGATCCCTGGCAACCCCCTTCCACCGACCGATCACTCCCTTTGCTGCGACTATCCTCCGAACGCGTCTCTATACACATACACATGAATATATCATTTTATCTTCGTCTATCCTGCGGCGTGCGTGTGTGTCCCTCTCCTGTATCCCGTCTGTTTCCTGCTGTTACGGCGGCGGCGGTGCCGGTACACTGATCGATTCCACGATTGATTTTCGACGGTTTCACACCTCGTCCCTCGCCTTACTTCCCCTCTCTCCCCCCCACCCCCCACCCCCCACCCCCTTGCCGGCGGGTACCGACGAGGCGTGAAAAGTGCTTTTTACTACGAGCAGCGTCGAAAAACCCGGACAGCTGACCGTCGTCACAGCGATTCCCACCGCGGGATGCAGGTGTGGCGCGAAATTGCGGTGGAAAATTAACGACCGTGCCGCGGATATTTACAATAATAATAATAATAATAATAATAATAATAATATGGTCCCTCGGAGGAGAGAAGTTCACGGATCGATGCATACAATCGCACACACAATCGTATAAAATAATATTTCTGCTCGCTTACACGCGATTTTCATTTTGTATCTTGCCTCCCCTCTGTGTATTTATTTATTTTTATTTTTACACTAGCCCTATATTTAACACGAGTACATTGTTTCAAGTAGCATTTGCAGGAGTAAAAGGAAAATATTCACAGATACAAAGTCCATAGTTACTTATTGTATATTAATATTTATTTATTTGGACGGACTAATGCCCATTAGTAAAATTGTATAAGATGGTCAGTGTTGTACATTGCCGAGGTAAGCTTAATGGTTTACATACATATTTCATAGGGAAACACATTTAAGTACAAATAACAATTAACAATTCAAATATATACAACATAATATCTAATCGATTAAGTTCTTACGTACTATTTTATTAAATTATTTAAGTATAGTGCATTGAAAATAAATCAATGTGAAATATTTTAACAAATTCCATAACTCTATTAATAATAATAAATCTAACATTAAATATTTATATGTTGGAAAATTTTTCGAATCACTTCAATCACGAGACGGAGGAAATGTTAAGTACTAAAATTATTTATAAACATAATAAATTTAGTCGGTGAAATGCCATTTCTATGGTACTAAATTGTCTGTGTGTCTTTTCGAGTCGTCAAAAATTACAAAATTCCTCAAATACTTATGACCTATATATATATATATATATTTAACAATATTAGCCGCAGCGATCGTCGGAACTCATTGTCTGGAATTGGTCCCTCCCCCTCCCACCGTCCATTGTTTTCGAAAGGATTCATTTGCCGCGGCCGTATCACCACCAGCTAACCAATACGCACGTCTCTGTAATATTATAGAAGAGTCGGCGAACGCGAAAGTTGTATATTCGTGCTGGAAGTTTATGGCGAAGTTGTGGCGAAATCGGGTAAAGGTGGCGGTACAGTAGGAACGCCACCGTATATATATATATATATACCGTACCTGTGAAATCCACAGACGCTACACATCGTCGCATTATCCTTTTTACCCGATCTCTTTGAAAACGTGACGTTTGAAACTGCAGTGCACCTTGTGTTTGAACGCGCAGAGTATTTCCAATGTAATTACACAGTCGAGTCCGTTCGTGTTATATACGTATACGAGTATATATATATATATATATTATGTAGGGAACTCTCACGTCGACGCAATAGTAGGTCAGCGCTTTGATAGGTAGTGTTTAACGTTTCAGCGCTGCCGAAAATTAACATTTCTACTACCGTTTTGTACGCGCGTTTCTCCTCCTTTTCGGCCGTCGATTTTTCTCGGATCCAACGACGACGATCCGATCGCTGTGAAAATTAAAGGCCAGAGGCCCCGGCGCCCTAGTGTCTGTCTGATGATCAATTATAGGTGACACTCCGAGGCCGTATCTAAGGGGAGGCACAGGGGTCCATGGTGTCTAGACCCTCCCGAAAATTTCTTGAACATGTCATTTTAAAATTATTTTTGACACTAATACATATAATCTATCTATCTATCTGTGTATAATATAAATGCGAGGATTTCCCCTTTTGCTTGTTTCCGGTTTTATTGCGTCTATTACGGGTTGACTTTTTTTTCAATTAAAGAGGACATCACAGAGTAGGATTTAGGCATACATTAACTGCATGGCTTCTCGAATTGGTAGTTCGGCGAATATAACCTATATGTGTACGCACCTCGCCAAAGAACAAAAATATATTGTCTACAAAGAAGTATTATAACCTTAATATAAATAATTGAAGATATTCTATGAATGAATAAATTGTTTGTACGATATAAGAAAATAGTAGTTTTTCAACGTCTCATTTTTATAAAATAATCGAATACCTTCCGAGCGAAACCAGTAGTACACCGGTAGTAAATATATTTTTCTTGTACTTATAGAGTTATGAATTCTTAATGTGAATTATGTTTAATGTACAACATGTAGTCGAGTAAATCATATTTTACAATAATATTTTTTAACCAATAGTCAAAACTCAAGCGTTGTATTGATTGGAATTACAAAACCTATTTTAGACCCATCACGAAAGAAAAATCTAGGTGCAATACACTTATACATTATACATATTATGCGGTAGTATTTGCACGATTGGAAAACGCGCGTTCCACCTGGCCACCTGGTGATCTCGTTCTTTATATTTGTGTGTTCGCAGACGGACACGATGGAAGTGTGCTCCAGCGCGTCGTTACTCGGTCAGCAACTCACGCTGGTCGAGCTCGAGAGGCTGTCGTTCATCGGACCCGAAGAGTTCGTGCAGGCGTTCGCCAAGGACAGTCCGCACATCGATTCGTCGTTCAAAGACATGAAGAAAACGAGAAACCTCGAGTCCTACGTTCACTGGTTCAACCGTCTCAGCTACTTGGTGGCGTCCGAAATATGCAAGGTACGAGTGTAATAATTATAAAATAATGGTTACAAAACGCGAGGGGTGGAACCCGCGATCATTGGCACCCCCAGGAGGATTAGAAGGGGACAGTTAACTCACCCATAGCAATTTTAGATTCTGAACAAAGTGAAGAAGCTAGTGTTTTTACAATGATGTTTATTTTTTTTTTTCTGTTAACACTTTTTCGTAGGTACAGAAATACTTGTCCAAAAGTTTCGATCAATAACTTTTTGAAACCGGATTCGCCTCTAGATTGTACTTTAGAGAGGTCATTTTTTGAATTTCTCAATTCTTCAATTTTTTTTTTTTTTTTGAAAAAACTAACCAAAATTTGACAAAAACGAC
>JAIPRM010002584.1:0-29778 GCA_025469315.1 Stegophylla sp. TES_Ste_2020
TCTAGTATTTCTATACGAAAAAGTGTTTCCAGAAAGAGAAAAAATAAAAAAAAAAATAAACATCATTGTAAAATCATAAGCTTCTTCACTTCGTTCAGAATCTAAAAAAAATAATGTATTTACTATTGCTTTAGTGCAATGCTGCAGTAATACTTTTTTAAAAAAAAGTTAAAAAATATTAACAACAGTTATTGCATTTGTCAAATCATACTGAGACACTCTATATAAGATTTTAATTTTATTTGTGAACATCTTCATTGTTTATCATAATGTGTCGCAAAGTATGAAATATTTTAATAATATGTCGCTGCTATTCAAAGGTAGGGAAGGACTGCTTTAATATACAACAAAATAACATGCCAGACACCTTATTATTAAAACCGAACCAAATGTTCATTTTTTTTCAGCCAGTTTTTGGTTGTATACCTACTGTATGTCTATACATATAAAGATTTTGACTAAAATCTGGTGATTAAACTTGAAAAATAAATGTGCAAAACATAAAAATATACTGACACAGCTATTAAAATTTCTTTAGAAACAATATTAAATTTGCTGATCTAAAATAATGTATCTACCTATAACTCTGAAGCTCAAACAGATAGAGAATTAGTCAAAGTAAGTCATTTATAATCAAAATAATATAAATTACATATATATGTGGTACATATAAATGAATTATAAACAGTTACATATCTTAAATACTCTTAAAAAACTACATTTATTTTATTGAATATGAATACAGAATAAAATTCATATAACGTTATAAAAAGTAATACATTTTTACTTTAACTATTATCTAATTGTTTTGCTTTAAGTAATACAAATTTTGTAGTATACATTTCAACTATAATATCTTTAATTTACTATAAAATTTAATACTATACGAGTATGTAAGTTAGGTATATTAATATTACTATTATTAATACCTATAATGTAATATAAGTACAAATAAATATAATTTAAACATACAAATATTTAATGCATATAATATTTCTAATCTATGAAACAATACTGATTGATTAATATATAAACAATTATCAAATGAGTAACAACTACTATAACCAAATAAAATAAATTTGTAAGGTAGGTACTTAACTTAGATTGTTATATAGATATTTTTTTTCAATAAGAGCCATTATTAGTACATTATATCATATTGTATTCCTACTTTTTAAATAATCAATCTTTATTAATTTGTGTTGTAGCTAATAAATAATAATTAGGTACCTATCTCATATCAATTATTTATTGTGTTAAATTACCAATTTATTTATCAGAAGATTATACTAAATAATAATTATGTTTAAACAGATACTATTGTAACATAATTATAATTGAATAATTCACTTAATTTAAATTTAAATTTAATTTAATTTATTATAATCAACGCCAAACGGCTTTTACAAAAATTAACAGACAAGAAATACATAGATAACAGATAAAAATATATAACAACATATAAGAAGCATAACTTATACTAACTTAAATATTAGAGAGAAGAAAAAGAAATGATAATTAACAATATAATGGTTAGGCCATCGACACCGTTGACCTGACAAAACTTTGCTATTGCTATATAAGTAACCTTATATTTTTTTTTTTTAAATTTATTATTGAATATTATGAACATTGATGAGGAACTGTCACATCAGTGCTGTTTGTACATTGTATAGGTCATCCATAGTGCATAATGTACACACATAGCGAGTTACTGCAGCACTCGCATTGAGATAGGACTACGCTCCAAATTACAAAAAAAAGCAGACAAACTTTGAACCATGGGTATTATTTGCTACTTGGGAGTATGGGATACACTTGGTGGGTGTATTGCATTTTAAAGAAACAATAAATCATTTCTACGATAAGATGATGCTAAGTAGAGCTTCAGTTTATTCAAGACAATTTTACTTAAAAATTATAATTTGTTTTATAACAAAAAAATATTATTTTTTTACTCTGCCAGTTTTATATCCTATTATAAGATAACTAAGAAAAGAAAAAAAGTAAAGTATAGAAAAGAAAGCCTGACATACTTGCACCATGGATATTTTTAGCTCCTCGGGTCAGATACTCTTGGTGGGTGTGTAGAATTTTAAAGAAATGATAAATCATTTCTTCAATAAGACAATTCTAAACGAAGGAAGTTAATAATATAAAAAATAATAATCATCATTTTTAACACACCCACCAAGAGTATCTGACCTGAAAAGCGAAAAATATCCAAGGTGCAATGTATGTACGACTTTCTTGATTACACTTTACTTTGTTTAACTATACTTTACTTTTTTTTGCCTAATAAATAAAGAAAAGGAAAAAAATTAATTAATGAGAAAAAAGTATTAGAAAAATATCCAATTTACCTATTTCACATTTTCAAAATTTTCTTGTGGCAAAATGTTTCTTATATTATGGTCTATCTATGTTTAAATTTTCATAAAGTTTGGATCAAAAAATAATGGTTTCCAGTCTTTTTTGTCAAATTTTGGGTAGTCCCCTCAAAAAAAAAAAAAAAAAAAAAGAAAAAAAAAATGAGAAATTGAGAATTTTTAAAAATGACCTCTCTAAAGTAACAACTAAAGGCAAATTTGGTCTCGAAAAGTTGAAGATTGAGATATTTGAACAAGTATTTCTATACAAAAAAGTGTCACAGAAAAAAAAAACATAATTGTAAAAACACTAGCTTCTTTACTACATTCAGAATCTAAAAGATTTTTTATGAGAAAAAAGTTTTAGTAAAATAAAATTTACACATAAGTACTAAAAATCTTGTGCCATAACATTTCTCATTTATTGTCTATTTATATTTAAATTTTCAGGAAGTTTGAAAAAAAAAAAAATATTTTGAAGGCATTTTTATTAAATTTTGATAGTTTTTCCCAAATTTTGGAAAAGCTATTGATGATTTCCTAAAATTATCTTTTAAAATTACCATCAAGGGGTGAATTTCAATTAAAAAAGTTGCTCGTCGAAACTTTTAGACAAGCATTTCTATATGAAAGTGTTTAAAGAAAAAAAGAAAAAGAAAACATCATTTTAAAAACACTAGTTTTTTTTCTCCAATCAGAATCTAAAAAAATAACTGTAGGTACAAACAATATAAATTTGTTGCTGTTTCTAATCAGAGTTGAAAAAAATCCATGCTTTTATTGAAAAAAACACAATCTTCTCAGGTATATAGGGGTTTTTCATAGTGAAATCCTAAAAAATCAGGAAAATTGATCATTTTTTTTTTAAGAAATACAATCGGGTGATTTAATCAGAAAAAAACTCAAAATATTTTTCTTTTTTTAAATATATCTATTGAAAAATTTGTTATTATCTACCTATAAAAGCATATCAAAAAGTTTTAGATTCTGAGCGAAGCATAGAAGCTAGTGCTTTTACAATGATTTTATTTTTATTTATTTTTTCTGTAAACACTTTTTTGTATGGAAATACTTGTCACAAAGTTTCGACCAGTAACTTTATGAAAATAGATTTGACTCTAGACAGTACTTTATTTAATTTTTTTATTTATAAGATAAAAAAAAAAAAAATTAGGTAAAGTACAGCAAAGATAAGTATAGACAAGAAAGCAGGACATACTTCACTCCACGGATTTTCTTCGCTCCTCTGGTCAGATACTCTTGGTGGGTGTACTGAAAATGAAGACTATTATTGTTTTTTATATTATTAACTTCCTTTGTTTAGAATTGTATTATTAAAGAAATGATTTATCGTTTCTTTAAAATTCTACATATCTAACAAAAGTATCTGACCTAAAGAGCAAAGAAAACCCGTGGTGCAAAGTTTATCCACTTTCTTGTCTATACTTTACTTTTTTACTTAACTACCTATTTTAAAACATTCAGTGTTTTGAGCCCAGGTTTTTTTCAAATATTGAGAAGGTTTAACTCAAATAAAACAGCTCAGGCTTGTTTAAATCTTAAATAAAAATTATCTTTTTTCTTTTAAATATTGATATTTACAATCTATAGAAGCAATGTGGTATATTTCAAAAATGGAATATAAATAAGAGGTTAAATACTAGAGTAAAAACCATTCATTAACATTACTTCAGTAAACTTAAAGTACCTACCTACCTACCTATCTAATTTTTTATAAATATCATACATGGTAGAAAAAACCATTGGTACACAGAATGCATTTTATAGTGATTTTTTTAATAGGAATATTCAATTTCTACATCACTATTTAATAGGTATTTACATACTTAAATACTGTAGGTATTTATTTTATTTACAAACTTTGAAAAATGGTAATAATTACATTTAAAACATCAAAATTATCAAAATTGAAAATATGCTAAAAGTTGCTATAGATAGATACGGGTAGATACCTTCAAATAAATTTTTTAGATTTCAATTCATACACTTGTCAAGAACAAAAAATAATAGCACACTTCTTAAAATATCTGATCAATAGAAAAAAAGCGGTAAATGCAACAAAATCCGAACCTTATTCATAACAATCAAAACAAGTCACTATTTGCCTTAAACAATTAGTCTTAATACAGTTTACTAATCATACAGAATATTTCAAATCAATTATCAGCTCGATTATCAGTTATATGAAGAGGACCTACAATAATAAAAGTGATGTAGGTACCTGAGCATAAGCCTAATTATTTAGACTACCTATTTCATATCGGCAAATAATAAAATAGAGCAAGTTTTAGAAATAGTAGATACCTAACTATCAAGTAATTTTCATGTTTTTCAAAATGTCCATATAATTACCTACCTAATTTTGATTGAGTAAAAATAAATTTGTCCATATGCAAGTATAGAGAGGTACCTCAGGATGTACCTAGTAAAGTTAAACATATTTTCTTTAAAGTAGTAGTTTGAAGATTATTATCTACCTACTGAGTAACATAAATATTAAGGACATACAAAAAATGTTTAAATACTTTAAATTAATGAAATACAAGTGAAACAGGTACCTCTTTAATAGGTTGGGCCAATATAACAATAACACAAGGGTTTCAATTATAAAATTAAAAACAAGTAGGTAGATTCAAAAAAACGATAATTTTTCAATAGAAGTACTGTAGGTAAACCTTGAAATACTACTGTATTAATACATTTTAGTTAGGTACCTAAAATTAATTTTATAAATTACTACTCATTAATTTTATAAATTACTACTCATCAATAAAAATATATAGGTAGACATAATTAATATGGATATGCTACTCACCGAAATAGATATTAGTTCATTATTCTGTATTCTATAATGACGCGTGAAAAACAAAGTCGTTTAGTGTTTTTTCTCTTTTCGGAGAGTTAAAAAAAACACTATTGGTATGCGACCAGGAAAAAAAAGATATTGGCGATGGCGACCTACTTCGTAAGAAAAAAAAACGCATTTATTGCACAAAATTTCACCAAATAAAAATCACAGGTGGAATTGAATTGCATATGACTAGGAGTAGGACGGAGGCGAGTTTGAAAATCACACACTCAAAAGCTACACGAAAACCGTTTCGAATTCAAATTCACAAATTGATCTTAATAAAATGAACTTTTAACTATAAAATTGATAAAAACGGCAACCCGATACCGATAAAACGATGATAAGGGCACTACCAGAAGTAACGTAGCGACAAATCACTTTTCACTACTATTACGCACGCAATCGCGAGGCGACTGAAAAGTAAAAAGTAAGAACTGAACAGAAATCATATTCTGGTGGCAATCCAGGTGGTGGTAGAAGATACATGGCTCACGACGGCCAGCAATGCCGCGACCAACAAACTGCGACGGACGACCGTGCCATAAAGAGAATCCCCACCGCACTAACTCGTCATAGTGTTTCTCTTTGACCAGGTACTTCTCGTACACGGCTACTACTGTAGGTATTTTGCTGTACGTTATGCCCACTTTTATTGTCGATGGACGATGACGCGTAACGAAGTGTAAGTTTTTTAAAAATGTTTCGTTAAATTTATTATTTTATGCTCGATCGCCCTCATGGCGCGAATTAGATAAGCAAAAATTTACTGTTTTGTAATATACTATTATACTAATATACTTACGTAATAAAGGTTCCGTTTAGGCAAGAATACAGAAATTATAAAATTTATAAATGGGGGTTCCCGGTGACCACTCTAAAAAAAAACTTAACACCTGCTTATAGATGTGTGATATTTTATATATTATATATATAATAAATACCTTCTTTCCATACAAATTTATTAAATTATGAACTTCATTGGTTTAACTTTTAACTTAGGTATTTATCCAAGCATCTACCCAGTTAGTTTTCTTAACTTACACGTCTTGTACCATCTATTTTAAATATCACTCTTAATCATGTAAAATTTCATACTACCTACCATTGGCGCAACTAGGATTAACATTTTGGAGGGTTAATATGTTTATTTGTATACCTAATTTACCTCCCTTAAGGGCATAAATCTTTTGCAATTTTCAAAAAAATTAAGAGCTTTGAGTGATATTCAAGGGCTTTGCACTTCAAAGCTCACCCTAATTGAGCTTATGCTACCTATTATTACTGTAAAATATTTGTTTTTAGATAGGTAACAATGTGCCAATATATATTTCAATAGATACCTATTTTAATAAGTAGTATCTATAACCCATAGTTTCTCAACTTTTTTAGTGTCGCGGCCCCCAAAATAGGTATAAAATATGGTCAATCACTTCGCGACCCCCTTCCATCTATATTAGGTAAAAATTTGAACAGTAAAAATATTCTATAATTAACCAAATGAAATATAACATTTTAAATATCAATTTATAAAATATACCATATCTAGTAACTTAAGCTTATCAAGTTTGAACGTTATGTGTCGGGTCGTTAAGAATTTCCATTAGTGGAGGAGTGCCCGTTTTATTGATGTGATATCTACATTCAATCAATACATTTAATTTTAAATTTTGATTCCGTTCACTACTTTTTATTTATGCGAAAAAAGATTTTCATCCATGGTGGCAATAAAAACTAAGTACAGAAATCGTTAGTCATCACTAGAAAATAACTTACTTTTATGTGTTTCAGATGTTGAACCATAAATTAAGCAACTTTTAAATGTAAAATAAATTCAAAGATCATACTAATTATTTATTTTATTATGTTTATTAATTTTTTATGTATATCCTAATCGGGATAATTTTATTATTATTATTTTGATTTTTTTTTTCAATAACAATTTTTAAATATTTAAATAAAAAAGTACATTTTGTAAATCAGCGTTTTACTATTTTTGACCTATGCGTCCCCAAGTCAAGGTGCTCGCAACCCCCCTGGGGGTCGTGACCCCCTGGTTGAGAAACGCTGCTATAACCTATACTACCAAATTATATGACATGCCACATGGTGACCGGACAATGTCTTAGGGTGAAAAAACTACAAAGTAAACATATTTTTCCTAAGTTCAGACTTGCTGATAATGATTTTCAAAGGTACATATTGAAATTTATTATTAATCGGGTGTGGGTTTTCGGTAACCCGTCCCACATCTGTTCATAGGCCATCGTCGTATTTTACCTCAGAATCTTGTATATTATCTGTTATAGACCTGCAAGGTCTGACAATAATTGTTTTAAAATTTTTCGAACCAGCCCAGCTCATCGATTTTCTTTTTAAGCCCGGCTCGGCCAGGTTCAAAAAATTTTGTAAAAAATAAGCTCGGTCTGATTCGGCTCGGCTCGAAAACATTGTTGAAAAAAGGCAAACTAATTAAAAAAGAAACTTACCTTAAAATATTAAGTAAATACCATAAATCTGCATACAATATGGGACACGCAAACCTAAACGGAACTATTACTTCTTGTAATTCTTAATTAGTATATTCATAAAAAAAGTATAGACAAAAAAGCCGAACATATTTCGCACCACGGATATTCCTCGCTCCTCGGGTCAGATACCTTGGTGGGTGTGTAGAATTTTAAATGATTCGTACAAACAAATTTATTTTCTTTTATCTAATCCATAGACATAATAAAATATAGGTTATAGGTACCTATAATATTTATGAAACAAATTATAATCTATTTCATATCAGTGGTAAGCATACTCAATCTGGGCCGGCCCAGGGAGATATATCTCCCTAACTCCCCTGATCAGTACTTATGAGTAATGAGTGTATTTGTTAAGATGAATGTCGACATGCTCCAATGAATTTTGCATTAACCAAAATGTTTGGTGAATTTCAGTTTTTTGGACAATCACTAGTGGATGTTGATATTCACCATCAGTTTTTGGAGGATGTTCATATTTAGTGGAAAAAAAAGAAACATGTACAATTTGTACATGTTAATATGATATGATTTATACAAACGGAAAAACAAAATGATACGGCATGAAACAAAATATATTACAAATTGTGATTGCAGTGACTAAAGTCATTCAAAATTCATTGAGAAGTGTCGGTATGTTCGTGTAAGAAAATATAGATATCTATATAATAAGTTCGGCAATTAGGACCTTTATCGATAATAAATTATCTATACCTACACCTACCTTGATGTCCAGTACAGTTGTAGAAGTTGGTTCTAACAACCGTGATGCCCAGTAACACGTCTTGTTTAATCGAGATATTGACAATAATTAAAATTTTCAAATCTTTAAATAAAAATATATTGATGAAGATAAACTTGTTTAAAGCTGGCGGTATAAATATTTTAGTTGATAACAATTTAATATTTTACCACTAATCGACTAATCTGACAAAAACCTTCTTTGAAGAAAAAATGCTAGGCAACACTTGTTTTATCAATATTGACAATAATCTTATTTTGTGATATAATATGTTGTAAAAATTGTATCGATGAAATAAACGTCCGTTATAGTTATTGAACCACAAAATTTTTGAACGTCCACATTTTTACGGCAACGTTTATTATTAGAGCTCGAATGTTTATGACTTTGCATATTTCTTTTTTTTTTTTGCGCAGCCAGAATTATATCAGAATACGAAACAAATCCGATTCGTGAAATCTAGATTGCAAATAAGCAAACTTATTTTGCATACATTTGCATATTTGACATTTTGGGGCGTATAAATGAATATTTTACTTATTTCTAGAACTAGTAGCGTATTTATTAACTATAAATACCATTGTTTAATTTTTTTTCAAATTATTAACAATTTTCATCAATCACAGTTAATTGTATTTATATACCTATTATGTATTATTTATAATATTAAATCACATAAAATTATATTAGTGAAGTCATTCTGCAAATAAACGATGTTTAGTAAGACAACACTCGAGTCTTGAATACTGCAAAGCATGATTATGCTTAAATTATAAAAAAAATGTGAACAAAGTAAAATTCATTCGTTACTAACTCAAAATACAAAGAAGTAAAGTTTAAATGATTACCTATTTTATTTATAATGAATTAATATTTAAAAAACAAAATTTAATGTTTGTTCAAAAAAAGATTTGTTTTTTACATTTTAAGGCATATATTTGCATATTTTATTATTATTTTTCATATATTTATTAAAAAAAAAAATGATATATTTATAACATTTGGAGTCATATAATTGCATATATTAATAAAATTTTGTTCATGAACATGAGCTCTAGTTATTACCATGATATTGATGATGTAAAATTTTGACGTAGATCCGGTATACTTTTAGTACTATGTGAGTATGTGACTAAGTGCAGATTTTTTTTTTTTTTTAATATAACCAAAAGTCCAAAAATATTTTTATGTTTGGTACGAACAACAAAATACGGATAAACTATAAAGGAAACAATTATTTGTTGTAATTTGAAACTTATTTCCATCATACAAAGTGAAATAATGAATGGTCGGCATTCTATTTGAGATGTCCGTGTTTTGAATCGAAAATGACAATACAGCAAAAACAATATGTAGAATATTGATCCTAAATTAATAAAAAATTAAGAATGCTTTACAAACGATGGACTTAGAAATGTATATACTTAAGTGAGGGTCAATGAACGAAGCATCATATACTCGTATACATTAGGGTGTTTCTTTTAGTCCCGTAAGCCAGCATTTCTCAAACTGTGAGTCACCCACTGGTGGGTTTCAAATCAAATATTGATGGATCGCAAGAAGTTTTTTAATTACATAGATTTTAATAAACTTATGTTTTTAACCAGATTTCACTATTAAATTATATAGTTCCACATTTGCATACGTCATTTGTAAAATTATATTTATTAAAAACCAATAAATTAATAAATACCTTAAAAAAGTAATAAATACATTTTTTTTTTTTTTTTAAATGTATCTATTTTTCATCCTGTAAATATAAAACCATGTGGATCGGCATTATGATACGATTTTTGAACCAACTATGTTCGTCAAACGGGTAATTTGCTTTTTGTTTCATTAAAAGTTTTATGTCTCAATCAGTAAACATTTCTTGACAATATCTTTTTTTTTTAACACGTACAATCACACTCAGAAAGAAGTAAAGCATTTTTTGATAATTTATTTCAATAATTTCCTTTAAAAACACCAATATCGGATAAATTAGAACTATATAATTGTATAAGGTGTGATGCTCCTCGCATAATGTGGATATTTTTATTTTCTAAATAGAATAAAGTCGAGAAAAACAAGCCAGTCAATTTGGGGGTGGTTTGAATCACCATAATTACCACCTTAGCACGCACCTGGGTGAGGATTTTTAGCCAATATAACTGAGTAAATATTTTAACACAATGTTCGTTCGTTTTCCAATAAGAGTTCAAGTCGGATATCGACTGCGGATTGGTTGTATTTTGTAGCAATTTATGAAACTAACATTTTATACCACAAAAATATGCGAATAATGAATAACTATGTACAACAAGATATAGGTATACTTTTTTTCTTTAATTAGTACTTATATTAAATTAGTAATTCTTTTAGGTATCTCAATTTCTGCATAAGTCTAAAGTCAGTATGGAGCAATTATTTTTATCTCTCTCATTTAAATTTACAGACGTTTCACAATGTACCAAAAATAATATCATGTAAGTATATACTATTTATTATATTACACATTTTCACAAGGACATCGTAATTTATGTTTAATACTATTGTATTCAACGCACATGTCGTGATACAGCTTACTCGTATATATGCACGACCATACTTTTATCACTCATTATTTAACGAGTCATTTTGTTCAAATATAAAAGTATTAATATATATTAATACCTCCATAATGAAAAAAATGACAAATTATCTAACAGCAGTTAGGGTTTCCACTTACATTTTAATACCACTAAACACTCTGACTTGTGACCATGAATACATTATGAAAATTTTATTTAATGTAACTTCATTCGCAATCCAATCTTGAAAATACTGAAACCTAACTATCAAGGTTAGGATTCAATGATTCATTATTAAAATGATTAAGATACTATGTAAAAAAAAAACAAACAATTATTACATATTGCGTAAAGAGACATAACTCTATGGGTACAATTCACATCATTATTAAGAACATAAAAATCTCTTTTGGTAAAATTTTAAAACTTAAAATATATAAATTCAAAATTAAAAGTCTTCCATACACGTTATGACTTGTGTGTTATATTTTACAGTATACTCAATATAGAAAATTTCTCTATTTTCATTGTATTCGTATTTACCTATTTTTAGATTCTGAATGGAGTGAAGAAGCTTATGTTTTTATAATCATGTTTTCTTTTCTCTCTTTCTGGAAATACTTTTTCGTGTAGAAATACTTGTCCAGAAGCAGAAAAAAAAAAAAGTAAAATAAAGTAAAGTACCAAAAAATTTGCAATGAAATTCTCCACACAGTTACCAAGTTTCAAAAAAATCGGTCGTACCAATTTTCTTTTGTGTACATTTAAGTGTGTATAAATCGAAATTATAACTTCAAACGTTTATACAGAAAAAAATTGATATATGTATATATTTATAATATTGTAATTTGAAATTATTTATGGAATATTCATTAGATATAGGTTTTCGCCGAAAACCGAAGAATACCCACGGTGCGAAATATGTCCGGATTTTTTTCTCTCATTAATTTTTTTTCCTTTTCTTTATATTCTATGAGATGATTTATAAAAAAAGGAAAGTAAAATTAAGTAATGCAAAGGTAAGTACCTAGAGTTAAGTAAATTACAATAAAGTAAAGCAAGTATAAGTAAAGTAAATTAAAGCCATGATAAGTATAGACAAGAATGTCTGACATGCTTCGCACCATGGATATTTTTCGCTCTTCGGGTCAGATATTCTCGGTGGGTGTGTTAAAAATAATGACTATTATTGTTCTTTATATCAATATCTTTCTTCGTTTAGAATCGTATTATTCAAGATATGATTTAATGTTTCTGTAAAATTCTTTTAATTTATGTATTTCAGGATTTCTTGTCTATACTTTACTTTATCCATCTTTGCTTTATTTTACTTTTTAATACTATTTATTAGTCTTTTTACTACAAATTTTAAATTCGAAGTGACTATCTTTTTCTTATGCAAATACTTGAATTAGTAAGTGTAAAATATATTTTCGATAGAGAATTTAGTTTTAATTGTACTTCATTTTTAGGAAATTTTTCCTAAAACAATTAAAAATTACCGAAAATTTGCATAAAAATGGTTGAAAAAGGTATGCCTTAAATTAGATTTTAATAATTTAGTCGTAACTTAAAATTCTAAAATTACTTACATAAGAAACGTAAAATTATAACAATAACATACAAAATTATATTTCAGGCCGATTAAAATTTTCAAAGAAATTTCACCGATATTTGCTCAATGAATTACCGGCGAAGGACGAAACTCGATATCATCAAGTAGAATTAAATATTTTAATTAAAATAAAAGTATTACCCACGTGTCCCTTAAATAGTGCAGGAATACCATAGAACGCATAGTAATGCACATCGGGACGCGGTGTTAGTAGTGATGGCAGTGATTGTCCTTGGGCACCCGGCTCGAAATTTCCGGTTGCGGCGGCGCGGCTATGAGTTGCGTTGATGACATGGTCAACAATGATGACAGGAAAAGAACGAGTTTATACCATGGTTGATGGGAACAAGGAATATAGAGTTTATGTATACTTGGGAGATGCTAATGTGGTCGGTCCGGTATGGTGCAATGAATGACTCACGGGCAGGGTTGGAAAAACCAGGTGCGGATCCAGAAATTATAAATAGGGGGTGCTCAATCAATAGAACCGAATGCTATAATAGCTGCTAACTCCTAATTACACCTTAATATAAATCTCTATTATATTATACTTATATCTCTATTAGAAAAAAAAAACATTTAATAAATTATCCACTTCATTTGTTTAATTTACTATATTGATCTACTCAGTTTATTTTACGTTTTACATTCCGAGTGGGGTGAAGAAGCTAGTGTTTTTAAAATTATGTTTATTTTATATTTTCATATAGAAATTCTTGTTCATAAGTTTCGACCAGCAACTTTATGAATCAGAATTTTTTCAAATCATCAATAGTTTGTTCAAAATTTTGGAAAAACTACTCAAATGTTGACAAAAACGCCCTTAAAGCTTAAAATGATTTATCGTTTCTTTAAAATTTAATACACCTACAAATCCCATTTAATGATCGAACAAAACCTATGGTGAGAAATATAATATACAGCTTTTTTATAATAAATTTATCTACCTACACTTTATTGCATTTCAATTTCACCCATGTGTGGCAAGCGATTACGTTAAAAATTATCATATTTTTTAGTCAATTAATAATTTTATATAATTTTGTGTAGTGTGGTTAATTTGACAGGGGGTGCCCGAGCACGCATAGCCCCTCTCCGAATCCGCGCCTGAGGAAAACCATTTGTGTGGCCCCATTACATTGCACCAGCCTCGGTACCAGCTTCGTTTATAGTCGGGGTGTTCTTGGCAAGTCGGGTGGGATACTCTTGACGGGTGTACGTGTATTTTAAAGAAATAATAAATCATTTCTTCAACAAAACGATTCTGAACGGAGCTTCAACTAGTACACAACACAATAATAATTATCAGTTTTGAAGAATTGAACATAAATGGTGAACTATCAATTATTTTTTTACATAAAACATTAACGAAAAACGAAAATTGATTTTCATTTATTCACATACACCTAACGAATACTCCATAAATAATTTCAAATTACAATAAAATATTAGCATCAATAATAAAATAAAATAAAGCGGCTATAATTTTTTTTTTACTAATGTTTATCGTGGCGCATCTAGTCAGTCACGGTCAAAAAAAAAAATTCGAATTTCCAGGGATTGAATCGAACCCGGCTGACAAAAGTCATATTCCAAAGGAACAATTATTATGATCATATTATAATGCATAATAATTATAGTACTAGATCAAAACGAAAGTGTAACTTAACTGTTCCAAATTGTAATACAGTTTATGGGTCAAAAAGTCCGATTTTATAAATATAATATTAAAATTGATAATTTTACTAGTTATAAGAGATTCAAAAAATATATTAATTGTACAATTAAAATATAATACCTTTTATTACTCTTGGTTTTATTGCATTGTTCTATAATTGTTTTCATTACTATTTATTTATCTTTCTTTTTTCTTTCTATTTTGTTTTTTAATTTATATTAAGAATGTTTTGTAATTACGATAATTTATTCATTTAATTAATTATGGTAGTAATATTAGTAATATTTCTGGAGATTGAACTCTATCTAATTGTTTACAAGCTTGCTTTTTGGTTGGGTTTTTGCAGATTACATTTATAGTTTGTAGATATGTATATGTTATTTTGTTGCAAAATAAAGACATTATTATTATTGGTTAAACACCGACAATAATTCAGAATAGCCATGAGGTGTAGACATGGTTATTTGAGTTTATTACGATTTAGATTTGAATAATAAATTTTAATCAGAATTTATGTTTCATAAATTATTTAGGCACCGCAATGCAAACATTTTGGCGTAAAAAAATTTTGAAAAATTTTCTAATACTTTTTTCCTCATTAATTATTTTTTCTTTTTCTTTATTTATTAGATAAAATAAAAGTAAAGTAAAGTGTAGACAAGCAAGGCAGACATACTTCACATCACGAATATTCTTCGCTTTTTGGGTCCAGATACTCTTGGTGGGTGTATTGAAAATGACAATTATTATCGTCTTTTTGAACAAAAGATTAAATTTATCGTTTCTTTAAAATTCTACTCACCCTCTAAGAGTATCTGAGCCGAGGAGCGAAGTTATCTGGCTTTCCTCAAATTTTTTTTTATGTATTTACGTTTTCTTATAGAAATTTTGACCAGCAAATTTTTAAATCACAATTTTTCTCATTCAGGTACTTTATTTTATTTTGTAAAATTCCAATAATTTTTCCAAAATTTGGGAAAAACTAGTAAAAAATTTGACATGTGCACATTTATCTTAAATTATGTAGTTTAAAATGCTGAATATTTTTTTGTGATGTTTCCTAATCGGCATTGCTGTATCGCCCTTTTTTTGTGTCATGTTTTAAAATTTTCAAAATATGGTCAGTGGTCAGTGACTGGTCACCCTATATTATGGCAAGTATCAAATAGAGCAAAATAAAAATAGTCAACAGATAAATTTACGTAAAAACCATCCATGTGTTAATTTTAAAATAAACATGGACTGAAGTCTATGACTCCTCCCATGATTCCGCCACTGATTGGAGCTGATTTGTAATATTTCATAATATATTTAAAAATCTATAGGCTAATATTGTGATTTAGTCCCGCTCTATTTCACAACTAATTAATTGATTATAATCTTGAGAATAATTCATCTGCGGACGGAATGGTATACAGCTATTAATGCAATATAAATCATATATTATCAGAAATCACTGTTGAGGACAATTTTAAGTATCTTGGATAGTTATTTTGATTTCATAACTAAAACCAACTTAATAAAAATTGCATATTTAGCTCATTTTACTGTTTCTACATACTTTGTTTGGTTCTTTTCTATGTACTCGGAAAAACTATTGAGAATTTTTTATATATACTTTAAAGAGGTAATTTTTAGAATTTCTCAAGTCTTACTCGGAAAACATAATTTTTTGATCTAAAAAAGCTTATTTTAAAATTAGCTTTGCAAATAAATCATACTCGTTGGTAAATATGATAAAAAATGAATACACCAAAGTTATTAAGACATTATTGAAACACAAAGAGTTATCTGCGTCATATGAATTGATACCATTGTCTTTCGTAAATGGGATACATTTCATTAAGTTGGCGGCCTGACGGTTAACTGATCAAGGATAATAATTAAGGAATTCTTAAATACTAAGAAAAATACAATTAGGAGAGTTTCATAATTTATTTTATATAATATGAGACTACAACATAATATAATACAGTTTTAAATATATTTATTGGATAAGTATTCTAAAAAAATTTTCTCAGGTCGTTTAAAAATTTAATATACACTTTTTGTTCATACTGTGTACTTAAATCTGAAAGATTTTCAACAAATGTGTTGGATATACCTTTATCTGCTAGGAATGTCATCAACAAATCATACAGGTCCTGTAAAATAACAAATGAAATTATAATCATAAATTAACGATGTTCCAAGTTGTATTTAATACTAAATAAATCATTGAGCAATTTACATTAGACAGGTAACATTGATTTTGACAAATAGTGAAAATATGATTGTTAATGTTAGAAGTGCTAAAAATGTATCAACATAATTTACAATATTTTAAAATTATATATATTTTTTTGGGGATGGAAAATGTCTTCATAATAATATTGAGATAATCGAAAAAACAAAAAAGACAACGTTTTCCATCCCTGATTTTTTATTTAACTAAGTTTTTAAAGGTAATATCAAAAATTCAAAATTCAAAAATATGGTTTTTTTTTTCAGAATGTTCAAATCACTACAAAAAATATGTTTTCCATAATCTCTTTTTTTCATGTCACCTTATGGATATCCTGTGGCGATACAAACTTTTTTTTCCAGTGGCACCTCACTATATTAACTACAGGTCATTTTTCTGTGAATTTTGATGTATTAAAATTAAAATTTAAATGAATAGTTTTTGAATTATTTAAATTTAAGTATTAAACATAATATTATATTGGACACATATTTGAGTTATCAAATTATAACATAATTATTATGAATCTTTAGCCCCATCCAAACCAAGGAAACATTTGTCGGAAACACATATTTATGACATTTTCTCTGACAAATTTTATTAAATGTTTTTAAAATATTGTCGCCGACAAAATTTTGATACCGGCTGAGTAGCGGTGAATTTCAAAGGACGTTTATCAACATAGTCGTGGACAATTTATCGACACATCCAGTTAGTTGACTTCACTTAAAAATGTTTATTTCATGTTTTAATATTAATGCTTTACCTCTACAATTTTTATATTTTCATAAAAGTGTGTTATTTTGGGTTCAGACTAGTTAAGAGTTTTGACATAAACCTATTTGTTTAAATTTATATTTAATTACAATCAAATTAACAAATTTTATTCACTATTAATATATAGTAGTATATACTATTAATATATTAGCAGCAATTGTTGAGTCATTATTGAACTACATTTTGGTAAAGAATAAATGTTTTATAAATTTGTTGCTCTGGTCTGGACGCATGTGTTTTTAATATATATTGGAAACTTTGATGGCAACATTCTATCATATTTTGTCGACAATGTTTCTTGTTTTATTTTTTGGTCTGGACAGGCCTTATGATTTTAACAGTTAAAACATCCAATTAGCAATATTGTAAAATAAAAACTATTTGTAAAAATTTTGATTTCAATACATCAAAATTCACAGAAAAAAGTGAAAACAGTTTTTGTAGTGACTTGAACATACCGAAAAAAATCCAAATTTTAGCATTTTTACCTCTAAAAAAGGTGGACACGCTTAAAAAATCACCCAGTAAAATTTATTTGAAAAACTATTTTTGAAAACAAGACTAATTTTTTTTCATTCAAATAATAGTTAAAGAAATAATTGACAAAAACTCATATTTTAAAAATTTGGACTGATTTAAGTAAAATTTTTTGATTGACCTAAAACTTTAATTTAGACTTCATAGACTAAAAATTTGACTCATGCTTGGAAGAATTCTGATATTTAACAATTAAGTGGCAATTTTATTTGCATGCATTATAGTTGTGGCACAAAATAATGTTTATGCATAAGTTGATGAATTTATAAAAAAGGATGGACATACGGAATCTCATAATTAGACATTTTATTAGGTAATTACAATATCTAAATCAATAACATACAGATATTAAACACAAGAGTGAATTCCTCTCTTTTCTTACTATTACAAAATGTATTAAATTATTTAACTTACAGCATCTAATGTGTCACCACCCAAAGCATACTTATTATCTGAATATTTGTTTTCATAAATGGTTACTTCGTCAATGTGGAATACATCTTCTGCAAAATTATGGGTATGTTATGGCATTTTAAAAATTAATACTTATATTTATTATTACCATTTGCTTCATCTAATTCTGTGTTTTCAAAACTGCTGGCATAAGAACAATTAAAGCCAAGAATAACATCACCTCGAGTGATATCTATTTCAAAATCTGGCTTAGATCTTAATACAATTTTTTCTGAACCTTCACTTTCATCTTCAGACACTGAATGATTGATATTAAATTTGATAGCAATTCTAGAACAGCAAATATATATTATATATATATACATACATTCATAAGTTCAATATATTTTAGTACTGCTAATAATAGAATATATTAAAAAAGTCCCAGGAAATATTATGAATTAATATTTTATTAAAAATTGTAATATATTATTATGTAATTAACTAAATATCAAATTTTAATCAATAATAAATATGTAAAGAATTATATAATATTCAAATATACACCAACAATTTTTAAAAATCAATTAAATTATACCTTTCTTCTAATATTATGATTTAAAATGTTCAAAATCAAAAACATCGATTTTGACAGCTTACATTTGTACACATAACTTATTTTATATCACGAGGTTATGTTACCATCAAAGTCTTACAGAATCTAAAACAAATTTTGCTTTGTCTGTAAAAACTACTTCATCAGTCTTTATTTTCTTAATTAATTTCCAAATAGTTGGATGCTATGTTCATTCATTATGTTGCAGGACAAAATATGCATTATTATCAATTTTTGAAAATGGATGTTATGAATGTCTATTTATACTTTGCGCCAGTTTGATTATCTTTCATGATATATTATAAACCTCTCGATAACGATACCTTTTAAAGATGTAGTACCTCATATAGTAAAATCTACCTCAATATATAAGTAATATAACATACAGTACCATCATAAAATGTCACTTGTGAACAACGTTATACTATTAAAAATAGCAGAAGTCTTAGCTACAGTGTACATTGAAAGTTTTTTCATTTCATGCGGTTGTCCGTTATATAGAGGTATAATTGTATATTATTTTATACAATTTAATTTATAATTGTTTTTTCGGTATTCAATAAATATTATTAAAAGAAATATTATAAGTATAATTATTTATGTATTGAATTTAAATTAGGTAACAAATTAAAGTAAGTAGGTACCTATTTTGTTTTTATAAAGAGGCCACTACTTCATTAGTTTGTTTCAATGTTAATTAATTAGTCCTAAACAAACAGTTTTAATACACATTATAAGCAATTAGATATTGTTAAAGTATAACAAATAAATAAATAAAATATAGCATGTATGTATTACGTTTCATCTGGGGTTTCTTTTATTAGTTCTACTTCTGCTCCATCAGCATGTATATTGAATCCTTCAAATGTTTTCGGTAAATGCTTCTTGTCAGATGTTTGTTCCTCAGTTCTTATTTCATTTTCTAAAAACTGCTGTAGTTCTTTTTCAACTAATTGAAAAAAAATAATGTATGGGTATACAAGTTTAGTCAATGCTATCCACGACATTGGTATTAAACATACCTGAAGAGTGTGCTTGTCGCACATTGAAAGGAGGTCTCATCGTTTCGACTTTTGAGGCCGCAAAGCATAATGGTCGACTAATAGGTGTGACTGTAGCATTTCTGATAAAATTATTGCAACGAGAAATTTTCAAAGAACGTCCAAACAAACTGATGAGAGAATTCATGATCAATATATTAACTGATTTCTTCGGAATACAAATAAATACGTAAATATTAAAAAATGGCTCTTAGGTAATTACTTTTAAATGCAATCTTGCAACACAAATATAATGAGTTAATAATGTGCTAGGACAAATATTTAATGAAAGTGAAAATTTTTAAATGCTTACAGAATAATCGGCATGCAATATGAAGTAACGAAGTGCATGAAAAACATATCAATATAAAAGTTACAACCTTAACCTAAAAACCATTTAACCATTCAAAACAATATTAAATACAAACAGAGGTTACGTGAATGACTTGTGACAATGTGAATCCTACAACAAGTATACTAAACCATAGAATACTACGACTAAACTCCTACCGGTCACCCGCTTTGATAACGATAAAAAAACATAATCACTATTTATAAAACAAAAAGTATCGACAAGAAAGCCAGACATACTTCGTACCACGGAAATTTTTCACTCCTCGGGTCAGATACTCTTGAAGGGTGTGTATAATTTTAAAGAAACGATAAATCATTTTTTTTTCAATTAGACGATACTGAACGAAAGAACTTGATAATATAAAGAACAATAATAGTCGTTATTTTCAACGAACTTACCAAGAGTATCTGATCCGAAGAGCGAAAAATATCCGTGGTGCGAAGTATGTCCGGCTTTCTTGTCTATACTTTGTTTTGTTTTATTTTACTTTGTTTTGCTTTACTTTACTTTACTTTAATTTACTTTACTTTATTTTTTTTAGCTAATAAATAAAGGAAAAAAAATTTAATGAAAAAAAAAAAAAAATGTTAGAAAAATGTTCAAATTTTTTTTCACGTTTTTAAAATTTTCTTGTGCTAAAATGTTTCTTATATTATTGTCAATCTATGTTTAAATTTTCATAAAGTTCGGATCAAAAAATGATGGTTTCCGAGTCTTTTTTGCCAAATTTTGGGTAGTTTTTTTCAAAAAAAAAAAAAAAAAAAATTGAAGAATTGAGATATTTAAAAAAAGTGTCCTCTCTAAAGTATCAACTAGAGGCGAATCCGGTTTTAAAAAGTTACTGATCAAAACTTTTGGCTAATTATATTTATACGAAAAAGTGTTTACAGAAAAAAAAAAAAAATAAACATCATTGTAAAAACACTAGCTTCTTCACTTCGTTCAGAATCTAAAATTTAAATATAGATATACAGTAATATGAGAAATATTTTGGCTTTAGAAAATTTGGAAAATGTGAAAAAAAGATTTCGTACATTTTTTTCTAACACTTTTAACTTCCTTCGTATAGAATCGTATTATTTAAGAAATAATTGATCGTTTCTGTAAAATTCTACTCGGCCACCAAGAGCAGCTGACACCCGAGAAGCGAAAAACACTCGCGGTGCGAAGTATGTCCGGCTTTTTAAAGTTTTAAATTTAAATAATTACGTTAATATATTTATTTATCACAAGAATACTGTGACTGGTCGGATAAAACTCGATGAATATATAAACAAACGCGTAAAAAAAAACGCTCCATGTGAATATTATCTACATCTCAGAATCCACTGTTTAATTTTAGCATTAGATCGCGACCAAACGCATCAAAATTAAATATACGCGATTCAACGCGTGCGCTCGCGACTGAACGCGTTTTTATGTTCCCCGTGTGAATAAATGTATGGGCTTAATTTCAGAAGATTATTTGCCGCGATTTGAAAACGCGTAAACGTGCATACAAAACGCTCCGTGTGTAACCAGCTTATAGGCAACACAACACACGACAACTTGCCGGGTAGCACGGACTATGATGAGATACATATTTATATATAAAAAAAAAATCTTATATTTTAATTTTGGTCAAATTTTTTCGATTTTAAAACACTGTGCGAAGGCCGCAAAAACTGTATTGTAGGCTACATGAGGTACGTGGGCAGTAAGTTTGACGTGCATGCTTTATGATATGGATGCAACGCTATATGATATAAATAAATAATATATAACTTGTACCATAAAAAGAAGATCTAATTAATTAACATGAATTAGTTACAAATATAAATGATTAATACTATTATAATAACTTTTTATCTTAAAGAAAAAATGTTTTAAAGGCTACGGAATTGAAATAAAGCATAAAAGCAAAATAGAAAGTTTTTAAATATGCAAAAATATGCAACATAAAATTTTGTATTTTGCTTCTTAGGTATCCGAAACAAATTTATAACTTGCATAAATATCCTTAGGAATTCTCAAAAATACATAAATAAATACAAATGCTACAAGTTATGAGCCCTGCGTATAAATTACAAAAAGAAAAAAAATTTTCTGAAATCGATTGAATTTTGAATGAATAAAATCATTGTAAAAGAATATAGCAAATTGCAAAATACTTATTATGGTTTTAAACTTTTTTTTATATATAATTAATATTATTCCAATAGGATATTGGTTTATTTCAAATACTGTACTTTATATAAGTGCTTATTATTAATTAATATTCGTATAAAATAAAATATTAGGTATTATAGAAAAAAATAAAATTATATTCAATTAATATAACCTATGATTATTTTACTAATTATAATAATTTTGGACTGGATGAAGTAGAGAAATCTTATTTAAAACAGAAGAGGAATATTGAAGTCTAACATTTTCATAAATTATTTGGAACGTTTATTTGGTTTAAAAATGTGGTGAGTGATAACTGATGACTTCTTACTGACTTGGCAAATAATGAAAAATACAATAATAATTTAGCACTATTTAGGTACACTATGTTATGTACCTACATATGTTGTTTTCAATTTTCTTTTTTAAATGAGGACATCGGTTAAAATAAATTAAGTATTTACCTATTCAATGTTATTCATTGTAAAACTGGTTGCATAATAATGGTTACAAATATTATTTATTTCATTTTATGCATTTATTTAAATTTTTTACAATAATATTAATACATGAGGGACATAAAATAATTGTATCCAGCAAAAATATGTATTGTCATTTTTATTGAGAATAATTTTTTGAAGCATTTTGATTTTTCATTAAATACAAAAACTCGTTTTAACGCGAATGATCAGACCTACTTAATATGTGTGAAGTGTATACCAATTACTAACAGGAAACGTTTTTTTGGAAATGACCGACTTATTATTATTATCAGCTGTCTGTAATTCTTAATACATAATTATATATTTAAATATTTAAATACTGTTTGGATTATTTATAAAGGTGGTTGGTACCTATTCTTATGATAATGTCGTCACCTATTCGATGAGAAAATGATAAAAATTCGTAGTAATGCGTAAAAATATGTGTATAAGAAATAATAATTTAGCATACAAAATATCATAAATAGGTATAGTTAATATTATATATGTATTAATTGGGATAGAAAAAGTTTCGATTACGTACTTTTATTTGAAGAAAAAAAATATTACTAATTTATTTTTGTTTTTAACTTGTAAAGTAATATAGTTGTCGTATATAATACAAATGTATTCAACTTCTTTTAGTGGCAACAAAATACCAGACAAGATATACACCGGAAATGTCCAATTTCAGTGATCGTAGAATATACAGAGACCATCCATAAGTTTCAATTGTCGTACGTTAGGAAGTGTGTCAGTTATGCAACTATAATTATTATTAATAAAGTCTACCCAGATAAAACGTCCGACAGAAAATATTATAATTTCTTATAATATTCATCTTGAATATTGATGAATGGGTTTCACTCTTTTTTTTTTACGCAGTATGTATACTAATGTTATGCATGTAGAACAACCGAAACCCTTAGGGGAGGAAGTTCGCCGACGACTCGATGTCTATAACTATTCAAATCGCAAAATGGGTAATTGGATCTCAAAAAATTTCTTTAAACGACTTTAATAACGTAATAAATAATAATTATACTAATCAATTGTGTCTAATGTCGTTTTAATTATTGTGATATAAATAACTGTATTAAAATATTTTACGTTGGTACACGCTGAACATGAGTCGTAAATCATAGACACACAGCCGCTTACAAATCGACCTGGTGTAAAGTTGAAAGCAGTTTAATTTTTTTGCGTTTAACAGTTTACAACTGAATAATCCATGTCCATATTTAATTATTCGTGACTGTATTCGAATTTTGTAGTCTTATGAAACTTAAAGCTATTATGATTTAAACAAAACTATAAATATAACTACACATACATAATATAATATGAATAAGCTTGAATATTATTTTTCATCTATAAATAAACATAAGTTGAATATGTTACGAATCAATAATGAAAATTATTTGTATTAACGTTAATTTAAGCCATTTAAAATCGAAACGTTTTTAAAACATTATTTATAGATCCAACTACAAGAGAAATTTCACCCTAACAGGAGAAATCTTCCGATAAAAAAATTTATACCGAATTTAAAATTACAAATTTTACTAGAAAAAATTGCAATGACGACGTATTTTCAAAATTCTGTATTAACTCCAAAAGTTGTCAAATCGTATGAGTAAATTATTGAAATTTGAAATTGTTGTTAATAGATGAAAATTTTAAATTTCTAATGCTATTAGATTAGATTTAGAATTCTGATTAAATAATTAAAACAGTTTTCATGAAAATTTAGTTAACAAAATATTTTAACATTTTTACTCAATTTTTTGGTAGTTTTTCCTCAAAACTATTGAGAATTCCGAAAAATTAATTACCTATTTAAAAAACCGACGTGAATAAAAATTTTCTTCTGGAAATCTTTGCTACACGTTACACGTACTGATACGATGATCAGAAATGATTGCAGAAAATAAAATAAAAAATAAATGTTGTCGCAAAATCCCGAGATATTTCACTTCACCCAGAGTATAAAAAATAATAAACTATTTAGTGAGTGAAACGAGCAGCTTCGTAAAAAATACCTACTTAAGAGTACCTATACCGAAATGGGCCTGTCAAATTTAATGCATCTGAAACTAATAAGAATATGGCGACGTTGTTAATAATATCTTTAATAAGCACAACAACGTATTTTGGATTTAAATGTGATTAGTGATTTGAGGTTAAATTTTTATAATATGGAACGCATTTTTCTTTTCCGAAAATAACTTTAAACGCATGCGATCGTTTAGCCTTAAAATATTTAGTTTTAATTTCAAAATCATGTCTATTAGGTAATAAGAAAACTTGGAAATTTCAAAATTATTGTATTATCTATTTCCGTGAAAACGAATATTAAGTTATGAGTTATAACAATGTTATATTTTATGATATTTCAGTTATTATTATTATATTTTTATAAGCTCGATTATTACAAAAAATTATCCATACATATTTTGAAACTCGGCGGTACTAATTCGATTTATTTTGATGGTGTCATGTGTAGTAAATATTTTTTTATTCGTAGATTGTAATTTTTAATAAAAAGTTGTCATTTTTACAAAATAATGATAACGTTCGATATTAATAGTAGAAAATAATTATAATATTAATTGTTTTTTTTTTTTTCCAAATAAGTATAAATTTTGTTTTATATGCCTGTTATGAATTATAGATTTATATTGCATACAATAAAATTATTGTCACCCTCAGTTAATAATCCTATAAATATTAATTTCAGTTCATTCGTTTAACAGTGTAAGTAAAACGTAAAATATCACCAAAACGGAAATTTGATTAGCGCGTGTTGAACACATTATGAAACTGTGGTGAAACCGTGAATACTAATAACTAATAATAATACTATGAGTAGCCATGGCATAAAGAAACAAAAGAAAGTTTTATTATAATTTTATGACTCGACTCCATAGTAAGTTTATTTTGTACCAGAAAAAGTGCACGCCGCCTCGCCGCGTCGCATAGTCGTGTACCATAGTGGACTACAAATAGTCCTGTTAGTCCTTTTAAGGACATAATGCGAAGGATTGACAAAAAGGGGGAAAGTTTCTAGACTTGGTGGCGGGTATAGATACCATTACGCCGTCCATTGTTGTTGCAAGTCACAACGGTTGTTTGTTGATAAATAAATACATAAATATATACGCGTATGATGTCCGACCATGCAGGTTAGTGATGTGCGGGAAAAAAAGGAGCAGAAAAAATATTTATGTGACCTCTTTGGCCGTTTTGCTTCGCATTTATTGGTTTTTTTTATATAGATATCGTTCCATCATTCGGCTAATGAACTCGATTTTAAAGACCGATTAAACATTGTTTAGACGTCTGCGCTATGTTCATGTCGGTATACAACTATATTTTATACCTCGGTTGATCGGTTGAAAAAACAACATTTTTACTGATAAACAATTTCTTCAGTAACATAATGTCTGTCCAAGTTGTTAAAAGTTCCGAAAATCTTATAATCTAAATATTAAATCAGTGGCAGTTTTGAAAGTGTTAAATAATGGTAAAAATAAACACAAAGAATAAACACTATTTCTTGAAAAAATGTTTCAGTAACATTTCAGGAACATTTTGGTAAAAGTTACATGAAAATTAAAAACCTTAGTATATTTCGTACCATGGGTATTTCACTCTTCAGGAGTAATACTTTTGGTGGGCGTGTTGATTTTTTATAAAAACGTTAAATCATATCTTCAATGAAATTATTCTGCTGGCAGCTTTAGTGGAACTAAATTTTAGTAAAGCCATTTTCAAGTACTCAATCCTACCATAACATACCTGAGAACTAACAATATAGTTTTTAATATAAAATTAAAAATGATAGGTACCCGATTAAAAGGAATTTTTCATTTTATAATCGATACTGAAAAAAATGCGAAACTAAAGACATACTTCTGTTGGGTGTATTACATTTTAAATAAATGATAAATCATATTTAATAAGATGATTTTGAGTGAAGTGATGAATATAATGTTAGTTAGAATATAACGAACACAGCTCTCTTGTGTCCTACCCTAACTTAAAAACCTATTCATTACCGATTCTTTAATTAATACTTTATCCCTGCTTTATCAATACTTTAAACCCATTAAAAATGTTTGGAGAGCGAAGTGAAGAAAGAAGAATTTTAATCCCTAGTATTCGGTCAGTTTTTGGTTTCAATGTTCTATTTATAAAAGACTTATAGTTCAAAATATATGTGTTACACTTCTAACCCGGGTCGCATAGCTATGGGACGGCTATGTGGAGACTGTAAATATATGAAGTCCAAAGTAAAAATACTGTATAATCAAAATTATTAATATTTTGAAAAAAAAAAATACATAGGTATTATTTTATTTGTCTCGAACTGAACAAATTATATATAATTTCACGCGTATAATTTAAACCAGTATATCCCTAAGATACTTAGATTATAATTATTACTTAATACATTTTTATTACATTTTTGACATAATTTATTTTAAAATGTATTCTGCAGCAATTAATTTTACAGTTGTATTATTATAAATGTAAAATATAAATAAATGCATAACAATTTAATATGAAAATATGTTTAAAAAATAAATTTAAAAAATAAAACTCAAATTATGTTTAATGTTATTTTAAAAACGATTTTTGATAATATTTTAAGTTTAACGTCATGCAGTGCTCGAGAAATAATTCACTTTTACTATTTGCTCTTGAAAGGTGTGTATAATTTTAAAGAAACGATAAATAATTACTTTAATAAAACGATTCTGGACGATAGAAGTTAATAATATAAAGAACAATAATAGTCGTAATTTTCAACACACTCATCAAGAGTATCTGACCCGTAGATCGAAGAATATCCGTGGTGTGAAGTATGTCTAGCTTTTTTGTCTATACTTTGCTTTACTTTAATTTAATTTTTTTTTTTTTTTTTAATCTAATAAATAAAGGAAAAAATATTTAATGAGAAAAAAAATGTTAGAAAAATGCCTAAAATTTTTTTTTCACATTTTCAAAATTTTCTTGAGCCAAAATCTTTTTTATGTCATTGTCTAGGTATATATGTTTAAATTTTCATAAAGTTTGTATCAAAAAATTATGGTTTCCGAGTCTTTTTTTGTCAAATTTTGGGTAGTTAAAAAAAAATGAAGAATTGAGAAATTCAAAAAATGACTTCTTTAAAGTATCAACTAGAGACAAATCCGGTTTCAAAAAGTTTCTGATCGAGACTTTTGGACATGTAGATCCATACGAAAAAGTGTTCACGGAAAAAAAAAAAAAAATAAACATTTAATCAACTTTTTTTAATTCCTACATAATAGCTGATTATTTCGTTGGTACAATTTTCAAAAATTTTACATTTGTGTTGTACTAACGATAAAAAGTTGATTGGCGCGTGCGCGTGTTGAACATTAGTCTAATGCAACCCACTTTCATGATAAGTCTTACCGGCTTAAACCTGACGGCGTGTTAGTTATTACAGACAGTGTGTCGAAGACATTCGTATTCAAAACACCACAGTTTCGAAAACCTCTAACAGTTTATTCTCATACTTTTCTTCATTTTCGTTAAAAAAGTTTAATTAATCCAACAGGTTTTTTTTTTTTCAATTTTACATTATTATAACATAAACTTATTCAATGATTTTTAAAGTTTTGATCTACACTGAGTAAATGTTTTTAACCTAATTCTTTTAAAGGTAGGTATTAAGTACCGATAAGTATTATGTAATAAGGTTATTTATTTATTTTTTTTTATTAATCGTAATTCATTTTATGGTTTAACATTCAGTTGCAACGACAGTTAATGTTTTTGAACATTGATGAAACGTACTAATAATAATTATTGTATGTTTTGTGAAAATTAAAACATAATATTTAATCGAATTCTTTTTTAAGTGTAATAAATCAATATAGTAATATTATGAATTAAAATTAATTTTTTTACTATAAAATTCATTAATTTATAATTTAAATTTTTTTTGAGTTGAAAAAATATTATTTCATACTTTTAATATAAAATTAAAAATGATACCCGATTAAAAGGAATTTTTCATTATTTCATACTTTTTCATAAACTTATTGTGCTTGTTGATTTTTCGTACTTTAACCATAAGTGAGTTTTTAGTGTGTGTAGTATAAACATTACAGTAAATAACCTAGTTTAAATATTATTCAATATTATATTTGACCATTTGTATATGGTATTGAAATTAAAATAAATATATTCGCTCGAATGTTGGCCAATGTATTAATATAATAAATGATTAAATAAAATTCAATTATGGATTAAATCGATTCATTAGATCCATAATCAAGGCCGTAGCCAGGGGAGGGGTTTCAGGGTTCAAACCCCCCCTGAAAATTTATTTTTAAATCAAAATAAATAAAACTATATAGTAATTATAATAATTAATAACATTATTTTATGTAAAATTGCATAATCTTCATGATAATGTAATTATTATTATGGCGAATTGATTTTGTTGATATTTTTTTTGTCCTAATTTATTTAGTCAAAATACGTCTTTGTAATCTAAACCCTTCCCGAAATGTCATGCTGGCTACGGCCTTGTCCATAATAGGTATCTAATAATAATTATAACACCGAGTGTAAATACGATTTACACATAATGTTATGAGTGTTATGACCATCCGGTATCGATTAATTAGCGGTTATTATTTACTAATCCATACGCTTTTACATCTGTTTTGCAAACATTCTTGTTTAATCCATAAAATACATTTTTTAGATTCTGAACAAAGTGAAGAAGCTAGTGTTTTTACAATGATGTTTATTTTTTTTTTTTATTTTTTTTTTTTTTTCTGTTAACACTTTTTCGTATAGAAATACT
>JAIPRM010002585.1:0-29775 GCA_025469315.1 Stegophylla sp. TES_Ste_2020
CTTTTTTATAGGATTTTCTATCTATGTTTAAATTTTCATAAAATTCTGATCAAAAAATTATGGTTTTCGAGTCGTTTTTGTCAAATTTTGGGTAGTTTTTTCCAAAAAAAACATTGAAGAATTGAGATATTCAAAAAATGACCTCCCTAAAGTACAATCTAGAGGCGAATCGGATTTCAAAAAGTTATTGATCGAAACTTTTGGACAAGTATTTCTATATGTACACAGAAAAAAAAATAAATAAAAAAATAAACATCATTGTAAAAACACTAGCTTCTTCACTTCATTCAGAATCTAAAAGCACTTGAACGACCCCATCAATATCGTTCTTTTATATTGTGTGTACCAAACACAAAGTAGCTCTAAAGTCAATCAAACAGTCACATTTGTGATCGATTTGACGTGTCTTCCTTGTTAACGACGAACGAGAAAAATGAATATTTGTTTAGCTATATACTTTCGCGCAGTAGTGCAATACTGTTGTAACACTATCGTAGTAATTATTGACATAACTTATTAAAAAGTAATAAAAAAAATCTCATTTTTGATCGTAAAACTACACATTCGGTGAACTTTATTTCGTAAAATATTTGACATTTATACACGTGCATACATACATACATTGTTATAATTCATTGATGAGAAATACTCACGTTAGGTTTCGTCTGAACCTCTTAACGTAACAACGCATTACAATATAATGGTATTACGACAAGTTTTAGAAACACTGTGTTTTAGAAAATAAAACCTTTAGACTTTCAATTTTTAGAAATATTATAATTTTTTTTTTTTTTTTGCTTTTTACTCATATATAGAATTTTTTTTGATAGTTATTTTATAATAAAAAGTGAATATAATTATTGTTAATACTTAAGAATACTATCAATAGTTCTTATAAATTCGCCTAAATTAGAATTAGAATCATCAACTATTCGTTTACATGGTTGCAATAAGTTATTGTGTTCCGTATTTCATTGTACTTTTAAATTCTGAACGAAAAAAAGAAGCTAAGGGTTTTTACAATTATGTTTATTTTCATTTTATTTTTGTTTTTGTTTTTTTGTAAACACTTTTTCGTATAGAAACACTTGTCCAAAAGTTTCGATCAGTAACTTTTTGAAACTGGATTTACCTCTTGTTGGTGCTTTGAGAAGGTCATATTTGAATTTCTCAATTCTTAAATTTTTTTTTGGCGAAAAACTATCGAAAATTTGACAAAAAAGACTCGGAAACCATCATTTTTTGATCCAAACTTTATGAAAACTTAAACATATATTATATTTGAAAATTCCATTAACCTTTTTCTAAAACACAGATTTTCTTTAAAGTTTCATATTCTAAAACATAGATTTTCTAAATCTTCTCATTCTAAAACTTGACTTTCGAAAATATGTACCTAAATCCAATATAATACGGCGAGTTATACAATTCGATCAGGAAATCGCAACTCGATACCTGCAAAAATATTTCGGGTATAGGTTCTATAAATTGACGAAATACGTTTTTCCAGAAAACGTTACTTCATGATTTTTGGATCGCCCTGATGATGGGAGGATGTTGTTGACTCCTACGAGTTGTACATATTTCGTACGAAACGATCGAATTTTTATGAAATCGTGTAATATTTTCACTAGAAACTGATGAACTATGTGAAATAGAATACACTGAGAATGGTCTATTCGATACGATAAATAACCATTTTGTTTGCCTACATTAAAACGCACGTAGATAGCAAAATTTAAAATTAAGCCGAACTAGACCTACATGATAGGTACGATAATCATTTTTTTTTTCAAATTCGAAACGCCTCTAGGTATTTTGTATGTAAAATATGCTCATGAGCAAAGAATAAAATATATACGTATTGAGAAATATGCTGGATATACACGTTTTAAGTGGTGATGCAGTTATCTATGTGTTCATATAATCTATATATAGATATTATTTCTCTTATAAAATAAGCCACGACTGGTGCCTTTGACTATGTAGACGAGCGATGATCGATGTGTTTGAAAAGTATTATTTTTTTTTGTTTTTTAAGAATTATTTATGTCAGGGGAGGGGAGATTTTATTCCAAAACAATATTTTGAAATCGACGAGCGTATTATGGGTTTTTGGACCGCGGCAAATCTGTCACCTCTTAATCTGTAAAAAACGCTTCTTCAGCCGTAGTACACACTACGCCATACACCGTTTCTTCAATATATATATAAGGCCATGTAGCTCGGGTGCGTCCAGTTCTTAATTTTTTATATTTTTGATAGATCTAGAGCGTACGTAATCTTATGAACACTTATTAAATTAAATCATAAGTACGTTCACAGCTAAATAAATAAATTTAATGTGTTTTTATATGGATTATCTAGCAGTAAAAGCCGTAGCAAAATTTCCCGCGTCTGTGAGGGTGGTACAAATGACAAGCAGTTTTGAAAAGACATCAACGGCAAGTGAAAGTTTTCGTTCCTAGTACTAGAATTCACTATCATACACAGAATCCGGATGATGCTTATTTTTTTTTTTTTAGAAATATCAAAGAAAATACAATTTGACAATAAAATAACATCACGTACCTACGGTCATGCAGACGGCTAGAAAACGAAAACAAACTACTTGTAAAAAAATCATAATACTCAGTAAAGGAAATATCCAAAAGAAAAATGTATGACTTGGGAAATATCAAAACCATATTTTGTAGACGAATAGACAAACGTAGAAAAATCGTCCAGCCAGGAATTTTAAAATTTCGAGAATCCCGGAGAAAAAAAAGGATTTTATTTTCGGGACGTCGAATACGAGTCGTTTCGGGAAACTAATCGATATGGACTATATTTTCACACAATTAACACACGGATCGATAACGATGATCGATGGTCACTTAAAACGTCCACTGTGGACGGAAGAGCCCACGGAATGCAGCAGTGTCCGAGTGTGACGTAAACATTGTAATATTATGTATATCATATATTATTTAGACGCCACGTGGTCGGTTTCGTGTGCGCGCGGGCATCTCGAATTTCACCGGACGGATTTTCGTGGAACAATAATCGACTTCCGGCCCCGACCAACGCGTTTGTCGCGGCGAACTAGTGCGGTCAGTTCAGTGTGCGACGGGACGGAAAAGAATATAAAACGCGAAACAACACGTCGCCGGTTCGTCGCGTCGGCAGTCGGCGGCATAGGCCACGGAACAGGGTCTGAGGGGTAGCGCGGGGGGGGGTAGGACGGTAATAATAATAAAAGACTGAATTCCCATAGTGACCGCTGCAGCCACCACGCGATAAAACAACACGGCGACAACAACAACAACAACGGCGATTATTATTAATTATTACTATTATTATTATTATTACTGTTGTTTTTGTAAATATTGACGTGCAGTTCCCGCCGTTAAACGTGGGCGATCGTGCGACGCGGAAAACGCTGCGGAAACACGGGAAAACACGAGATCGTCCCCGGTTACGGGAGAATTTTATTGCGAAAATATTTTCACCAGAATAACAATCGTAATTGGCGGGCAAGAAATCTCGGAATTTTCGTTTTGTCTTCAACTTTTTCATTTTCATCCCACATTAAACATAATCATATCAATATTAATTACGATTGTTTGATTCCCTACGACTGCTATTCCAGCAAAGTGATGTCAGGCTGACTGAAAATCGCCGTCAAGCATTAGCGCGATTAGGACAAAAAAATTTGGGGGCTAAAATGTTTATTTTAGATTCTGAACGAAGTGAAGAAGCTAGTATTTTAACAATGTTGTTTCTGTGTACAACTTTTCGTATGGAAATACTTGTCCAAAAGTTTCGATCAGCAACTATTTGAAACCGGATTTGCCTCTTGATGGTATTATTATAACTTCTTTCGTTCAGAATCGTCTTATTGAAGAAATGATTTATCGTTTATTTAAAATTTAATACACCCACCAAGAGTTTCACACCCGAGATGCGAAGATCATCGTGCGAAAAACACCCATTGTGCGGAGAACATCCATCGTGCGAAGTATGTCCGGCTTTTTTTGATTTAGCCCTCACCGAGTACATTGCCATTAAGCAATTTTTAAAAAAATCTAGGGGGGCTAGGAATGGTTTTGAGGGGTATAAAACCCTCCTAAAGTTGCACCTTTCCGACGACAAGTCGATAATATTTACCGGAAGTAAAATCACTACCACCATCACGTGCATGTACGTATTTTGCCCGTGCCCGGAGAAAAAACAATATTATTGAACAATCGGAATGACGTGCGCGAACGGGAACGAGGCCTCGGGTGACGGAGGCGGCGGCGGAACATAGGTAATTAAAATAGCTCCACTCGGAAAGTCGGAAGCCGAATGCGGTATGGTTGAGATTTGAGAACCGTATTGTATTGTACACACGACTCTGCCACTGACCACTGACTGTAATCGTACTCGAAATGAAAAATACCACACACGAATACGCACACGCACTTGCTCTGTACGCATAGGACTCGGACGCAATATAATATAACACGAAAGAAAAAAAAGTTTTCTCTACCGCCGCCCCGGCGTCTCGTCCCTCGGTTTCGCATTGTTCTTTTGCAGCGAATACAACAACACTACCATATTAAGTGGTATCGTGAACGTGTGTGTGTGTGTGTCGGGCGACGCAGTGCATAAAACACGTTTAAAAGAACAGAAAGAAGTGTGTACGTGTAATATATATATATATATATATATATGTATTTATATTTTACTGTAGTGTTTCGCGAGCGTGCAGGGCAAGTGTAGTTGGTGTGTTCTATATGGATTCCGCGCGTACGACTCGTATGACGCGGTATAATATCCATAATATAGAGGCGTGACAAACGAGTTTATTATTATTTTTTATTTATTATTATTATTTTGTTTTTTTTTTCTTCCGAAAATTGTATCGTCTCCTCCGGAGCTCGTAAAACGGCGGCGGCCGCCGACGAACGCTTCCCGGCACCCCACCCCACCTCCTGTACCCCGTTAAAATGACGTTATGTTATAGGCACGTCATGAACAAATCGATTTTCGGTAAATCCGCTCTGTTCTTTTTGTACTATTGCGGCGGATGCGGACGTATTATACGCCGGCGGTGGCGGTCCGGCGGGATTCGCAGTTAAGATTGTTTTATTACGTTTCTATTTTATTGCAGTAGATAATAATAATAATAATAATAATATAATACACGCCACACCACACACACACATATGCACACACACACACGACGGCCGACGACGACGACGCGCGTATTAGAGGCACTACGCCCAAACCACAAGGGCGCCTGACTTAACTGCATCGGTATTTCGTTTTCTTAGAACTACTATAATTACAATCGTAATTTATAATATTTAAAACTGTTATACAATTTAACTATATAAGCCGCACGCACACATACACGCGCGTCGGCACTGCACACTCGAACCATTTTCATTGACTGTATTAGCGATCACGTGGCTGCGAATATCTTATCTGGTTCGGTTTTTTTTTTTTTTTATTCATTTAGGTCTGCAGCGCTTTGCTTTTTTGTCTCTCTCTCTCTCTCTCTCTCTCTCTCACTCGGTCTATACATCAAATATAGTATTATTACACGAAACGTTATTATCAATCATTATTATTATTGTACTAGTTCAAATTTTCGGTCATTCAGTTCAGCTGACCTCGCGAAATAAATAATTATTAGCAAACCGATGATAGCGTTTCAGAGCACGTACAGATCGGCAGTGGTGGTGGCACAATGCTATAATCGTCACCGTCGTTGTAGCAGAGAGGTCCCTAGATTATTACTAAATGGGGTTTTTGTGAATTTTCAAATTTTATACAATCAAACTTGAATAATACATAATAATATCTTATTTATGTACCTACAACTGACAATCGATACGCCATAAATGGTAACAGAAATAAATAATACTTGTAATCAGCAGGGTTGGCACAAAAGGGTAGCAAATTAGGCTCACGTCATGTACCTCACGCTATGTAGAGCTTCGCAAAACAGATAATTAGCTGAGACATATTTTTTTCAACGAAATCTGAATTTCGTCATTACAAATTTTATCATGGTTTATGTCGTTATTTATACATATATTACATCATAAAACATATATGTAATTACGTAGAATTAATAAGTAATAAGTATTATATGAAGATATTATTAAGTGTACCTATATTTTTGCTTGAAAAATATGTTCTTTTTCAAAAACTCTGAAAAAGTTCATCCAGAACTTCGCAATATCTAGCACTGGCGCTGGTATTCGAATTAAGATGTTTCACACCCCCGAGTAGGTATTTTCCTCCCTTTAAAATATATATTGTATCGAACTTTTTTATTAACCTTACTTTTTTTTATTTTGCTCGACCTGATAGAAATGACATAGTTTATTACGAGGGAAAAAAAACATAATGTATGATATAGATTTTTAATTTTACGTGCCCAGGAGCATGTGGGGTACACCCTGCACCCTTTAATTCTGCCCTTGTATTCTATTAGAAACAAGAACGAAAATAATGTCAACTATATTTTATCTAAGCCCTTAGGCAGTGGTGGGTCCAAGACCTTAATTTGGAAGCGGAATAGGACAAAAATAGAAAAAATATACATAAAATTAATACATTTTTACACACATTAAGAGTTTTTAGTATGGTTTTTAATATTTCTAGAAGGGGTGATCGCCTTCCGCTTGGATCCGCCCCTGCCCTGAGGCAATATTGTATGCTGGAAAATACACTGCTGACAGCTGATAACACAACTATGAGTTGTATTTACATAAGCAATTGTACCAGAAACTGATAAACAAGAACCTTAATGATTTTAAAAGTTCCAGTTTGGATAAAAAAAAATTCAGTTAGGTTCTCTAATAATTCTAGTCTTTGGCATGTTAAGGTAAAAAAAAAAAAATTGATTTAAAATAGATTAAAAACAATTATGCTGTGACTATTCAAGAATTTTAATCATCATCATACTTGTGTTTTAATATTTCCGATTTTATTAAAAATAGATCCCGGTTCTAGTCTAAAATGGCTGTGTAGTCATACCCGCATTTCTTATCAGTTTTTATCGCCAATAAATATGAAGACCAGTCAAATAAATCGTATCACAAATATATTATGATTATGAATAAAGGAACTTTACTAACTGATCAATGGTTGTTGAAAGGTAATATTTAAAGTCGATGTGGACTACTGTTAGATTCTATACATAATCTAACCCGAGTCGGAGTCGACTTTTTGCGGTTTTGTTGACGGATCTTTTGGACACCTGTCCAAAATAGAAAAGCTCTCAGGTGTGGCTATAGCCCAATAATAAGAATCGTACTCGTGCGCATGTCTATGATCGTCGATTGTAAATAGTTTGTGAATTAAACACACTCGACACGAGTGCTCGAGTATCCGCAAATAAACATTCGTCCGATTCAAAATGTGTTAGTACGCAGTGACCTTTTTTTGCAATGCACTTAACGCCGTCTCGCCATTGTTTGATTGATAAAACGAAAAATCAATAATAATAATAATAATAATAATACATTGCGTAATCTTACGAAATTCGGACGTGTGTAATAATTTTAAAAATTTACTCGTAGTACATATTTTAACGGAACAATACGTCTCTAAAAGTCGTGTCGATACGTCGCATTAAAATACAACCTAAAGCGTTTTTTATTGGTGTACGCATATTATGCAGTTTAAGTACTTCATAAATAGCATAGAAAAATGTTTCTGTACAAAGCATAACCCATTCATTGACTTCATAAGATTTTTTAACGATATTATATGTGGGTACGTTTAAAAAAAAAAAGTAGACATTTGATTGCGATCACGAATTGCCGTCGTTTTAACGATTTTTATCCCGTACATGCGCATGAACTCGATAAAAACTTATTAATAACTATCAAACCATTAATAAATAATACTTGTAATAATACACAAACGGGTCTAGTTTGACTCTATACGTAGGTATGTGCGTGACTCATGAGAATTAATTTTAAAAAATTATGATTTTATTTTGCAACTTTTATAATATCAACCTTAAAGGTTATTCGAAATTTTTTTTTTAAAACAAAAATTGTATTATTTTTGTATATTTTTAATGAATAACACTAGTATTGAACGTATAGTGTATCAACTCTTATTTTCATAATGCCAGCCTTATAATTTAAAGTAAGTATTCATGTACACAAAAATAGGATTAAAGTTAGGTGTAGTCATGTTTTTGCAATATTTGATGCAATATTTTATTTATGTAACTTTTAAGATAATATCAAACTCATTTTAAACTAACTTTATGATTCATTAAATAACACAAGACACTATTACAAGTTATAAACGTTCAATTTGAGCTTTGACCTTCATTATTGATAATCAGTATTTATTTAATGATTTTTTTCATACAGTATTATAATAAAGTGAGATGCCAAATACGGAACGCGTCGATTGACAAAATTTCAACGAAATTAGATTAGACGATTAATAATATTAAGTGTTGACAGTCTGTAAAAAATAATTTCGTTCTAATATTTGATAAGAATCTGAAAAATGTATACCAGAGAAATAAAGTCAATTTGAGATCAAACAATTTTCCCAGTAAAACTAACGTAACGACGACTAAGCTATACATATATATTGTATGCAATAATAATAACAATAATAATAATATTCATTTGAATTTGTAGAAATAGAAATAAAATAAATGTATAATATTGTGCAAAATTATAAGTAAATACGAACGTAAATAGAATTCCATTGTTTTCCACGACTATTTCATTCCTCGATTCTCGAAAAAATGTACTCGTTATGAGAAATATTTTAAAATATACAACGATGAATGATTTTATTAAATTTTGAATTTTCAGGACACAATTATTATATTACCGGCAATTTGTTGAATTTATACGATAAATAATCTATAGCACTATTCCCAAACCAAAAATTTATTCCAGATTGCACGCACTTTAAATCATTCAATCGAAATTTATAGACAAACGGACATAGGAAGGAAACAAGTAAGTGGGCAGTTGCAATTTAAATTGAACTTCAAAGGGGGTTATTTAAATATAAAGCCCCCCCTCTAAAAAAAAAAAAATAAATAAAAAATAGGTTTTTATTATAAGATAAATAACTGTACCTAATTTTATAATAAAATATTCATTGTAATAAAATTAACTTGCAAATTATATATATATATATCAAAAACTTCCGGGGGTGAGATCGCCCCCCCCCCCGTGAAAACTGATACCAGGAGATCACCAAAATCTCAAATGTAACCCTACTAGGTCAAAGGAAACACTACAATAAAATTAATGTCGAAACGTATTCCGTTACCTATAATACGAGCGTTACGTTTTTACGTATTATTTGTGGAAAAATATTTCAGGAAGACGTTTCGCCGGCCACGGTGAAGGGTTATCAGCCTCCCACGCCGTGAACCACTGCGCGTACGCTACGATCGTATGTGTGTGTGTGTGTGTGTGTGTGTGTGTGTGTGTCTGCGCCACCCCCGCAAATGTGTGTGATAATAAAATTTTATGTTCACGTCGGACACGAACACGTAAGTACGAGTCACATATGTACACGTGTGTGCGGGTGTGGCGATAAATCGCGGGGTAAAAATAAGTTGTTCGTTTCGTTGAAAACGAGCGCTCAAGAAGGCCTAGGAAAAATAATTCAAAAAGAAAAGTTCACGTCGCACTACACACGTTAATAATGTACGCATATAACGCGCGAGAGAGTGTATTAAAAATTAGTGTGGCTATAAATTAAAAGCCGAACGGCGGAGCGGAGTGTCCCGTAACGGCGCGCACGCGTTTATATACACCCACGTGTACGTGCGCACGTGAGATTTTACGTTAATATGTATTTATGTTATTCGTTATTATTTCAAAAAAAAAAATTCTTCACAGATCACATATAAAACGTAAATATCATAGAGAGATAAAGAATATGTCTACTCGTTTAAGCCTCGGCTTATCTAGACGGTTATCAAAAACAATTAAAATCAAATTTGGAAAAAAAAATACAAAATAATATACAGTTATAGGTAAAGAAAAAAAAGAACGCGACTAAATACTTAACACTTAAAAGTAAATTTTTTTTTCTTTTATTTAGAATAAAGTTTTCCTGACATTCTTATCGTCTAAACCTAGTGTCACGTGTACATTTTTTTTTTTTTTTTTTCTGAACGTAAGATAATTATCGTCATAATATATAATTTAACAATAACATTTAGTGACAATAGTAAATAAAATTAATATTATAATAACACTTAAAAGTAACTACAAACTACAGCGCATTGTACGAAATAACAACAACAAACATCGTTAACCGTTATATATTATTATTATTATTATTATTAAAAATACGCCGGCGACGACGATGTGAACTTGGAAGAGAGACGAGGCTACGACGTCGAGGCGGCGGTCCCCGCGGTGTCGTTGGCCTTTACCGACCGTCGACGAGCGATCTCCGGAACGAACGCGCGAGTCTCCGACCGCGTTGGCCATCGGAAAACGCGGCGGCGGCGTCGTCGTTGTCGCGGAGAAAAAGCGCGCCATACGATATAAATATAGAGGGCGGCGGATCTATAAAAAGAATGGGGCAAAAATGCCAGGCGCGCGTCGAAATGGCGGGATCGAAAATTTTGGATCCCGTCCAACGGCCCATGTAAAACAACGGTTGCCAATCGCATTATCCGCGGCGGCGTCGAATCGACTTATGGCGCGTACACAGAACGTACGTATGCGCGCGTTGCAGTCCGACGGCGGCGGCGGGCGACAAATTACGTGACATGTGCGTTGTGTACCCGCACACGCATACACACACACACACACACACATAATACGTGCGTATTTATATGCGTTCATCGTGTGCAGTATGCGAGAATGTGTGCGTGAGTCACATGAAGGATATATTATAACGGCCGGAAGCGAATTTTCAAAAGTCGCCTCCTCTTAACCACCGCCCCCCCCCACCCGGCCGCTGCCGGCGCCACTCTCAGTAGTCTGCGACGATATCATCGCAAGCGAACGACTCTAAACTGCTGCAACGACGACTGAGCGAAGTACCAAGGTTTTGGTGGGACCAAGGTGAGGGAGGGTGGGGGGGTTGTAGCATGGTCGAAATTTGAAAGATTTCGACATCACTCGCATAGACTTGGTTCCCGGATGTTTTTTTTTTTTTTATAATCATAGACATACGCTCGACGTGTTTTCACCGTTACGTCATAATATGGTAAGCAAATATTTTTACCGTGTATAAATAGGATATATATATATATATATATATTAAGTCCGGAATGATTTTTGTCCACATCATGGAGTGTACAACAATAACTGTGCAAATCACAAAACGAAAAAATAATATTTGGCGAATCACATTTTAACCACAATTATATTATAAGTACGTTATGGATACAAAAAAAGTAAAGCAAAGTAAAGTAGCGAAGTATGTTAATAATATAAATAACTATAATAGCCATCATTTTCAACACGCCCACTAAGAGTATCTGACCCGAAGAGCAAAGAATCAAGAATAAACATGGTGCGAAGTATGTCTAGCTTTCTTGTCTATACTTTACTTTACTTATTTTTAGTTTACTTTATTTATTTTTTATTCCGTAAATAAAAAAAAAGGAAAAGGACAATTTTACTAAAAATAAAAAAACTTCGATAAGAAATAAAGTGTTAAAAAAAAAATGATAATTTTTTTTCATATTTTCAACATTTTCTTGCACAAAATTTATTCTCATATTATTGTCTACCAATGTTTAAATTTTCATAAAGTTTGGATTTAAAAAAAGATGGTTTCCAAGCTTTTTCGCCAAAATTTGGCTAGTTTTCCCCAAATGTTGAGAAATCAATTGAGAATTTCGAAAAAAAGCCTGTTTAAAGTACCATCTTGACACAAATCCAGTTTCAAAAATTAGTGGTTAAAACTTTTGGGCAAGTATTTCTATATTAAAAACGTGTACACATAAAAAAGTTAAAAAAATTAACATCATTATAAAACCACTAGCTTCTTCACTCCGCTGAGAATTTAAAAATGATGTCTAGAAATATTTTATTATTATAAGACTACATATTACCGAAATTAGTCTTGAGGAACAAAAAAAAAAAAATAATAATAAGTGAATTATAACAGTTATTTTGAACAAGTATTATTTTGAAACAAAATCAATAACATTTTATCATATTTTAAATGTTATATTGTGGCATCCAACATATAAGAACAGGTATAATAACTAAAAGTGATAAAGATTATCTAAACGATTTGACAATTATAAATAATTATAGATATCTTTGTTCAAAAGTATAATTTTAAAAGACTTAAGTACGAACTAGTGCACTTTGCAGTAATATTATAAAATATAAGAATCAATTAGTATTTTGAAAATCGTTTTTTTTTATATAATTTTTAATTTTGGTATAATAAACTGAAAATGCATCACCTTACTCAAATACATATAAATATTTAACAGCACTAAAACAGTCTTAAAAATTGTTAATCAAAATTTAAGATTCTCAGCGGAGCGAAAACTTTTTGTTTAGAAATAGTTGAAAACACTTGTCCAAAAGTGTCGATCAGCATATTTTTGAATCATGATTCCGCTCTAGATGGTACTTTAAAAAGATTATTTTTCTGAATTTGTATTTTCTCAAAGCGTTGACACAGCATAAAATATATTTTCAACGTCGTTTTATTTCGATTTGTTATTTGCTTGCCATTAAAAATTTCATAGCAACTAATTATTTGTTCAATGAGGTAACTATGGTAACACAATAGTTTATAAATGTTAATTTTTTAATTATATTTATTTTTATCGTTGATTATCATTGTTTTATTGAACAAATGATTTATCGTTTCTTTAAAATTTAATGCATCCACCAAGTCTTATCCGAGGAACGAAGATTATCCATGATGCGTAGTATGTTCGACTCTTTTTCATTTATTTTTTTTTTCTAGTGAGCGTTTAAAGTTAACATTTACATGCAACTGTAAATTATCACGTAAAATAATTCTTTTTTTTTTTCAGTCAAAACAAATTTTTAATCATTAGTCCAGTAAATGTTTTTTTTTTTTTTTATACTTCTATGTAACGTTCCAAAACTGATTAATCAATTTAATGTAAATCGGCTATTTACTAATTCTTTTTCACGTACTACGTCTTTATACGTAAATAAAATTTTTGAAACGAAACATCATCAACGTATCCTGCACTATACCCATAAATCCGAGCTATGAGTCAAGACTAAAATGATTTGTGCTTTTGTATATGGTAGTGCGTGATTCATAACTTTACTATAAAATAACTATACACATATCAGAATGTTTTTCGTACAACACCATATAGATACGATACAAACACTAATATAAATTTAAATTTAAATTATGGTCTACGATACAGATACCAAACTTGTGGTGAATTAATGCAAAAACAGGGTCTTAAACAAGTTTAAAATAGAAAAAAATACATCTAATATTCTCAAAACACATAATATTTTAATATAACTAGATAATATACATTTATCTGTTCATTACATAAAAAATAAAAATAATAATAAATCTCAGAATTTTATAATAATTGAGATTGATTAGGTTTCGAGAGCAATAAATAATTATTTTTTAAAAAAAAATTAATGTCATACAGGTGTAAGTATGTAGCATACAATATATTTCAACGCGACAGTGATGACATCAAAGGAGGGTCGACGCTATAGTGTTTTAATGAATGTAGTTCGTTAGGTATTATTTAATTAATTACTTGTTTTTATTTGTATTATCACTGATTTAATTTTTACTAACATTAAATACCTGTACTCATTGTACTTGTATAAATGTATTTTAGTTATGTCCTAAATTCCTACGTTTAGGTGTAATGTGTGTTATCATCTGTAAGCTTACGAATAATAATTACGTATAAATAATTAACAATTATTGACTTATGAGACTTATAGATGAATATGGCAGACCAGTTAAACAGTAGTAATAATTGTGAAATTGTTCCTGCAATGATAATTATTTTGGTTAATTTCAAAATCTGACACGTTGTGATAGTTTCGATTTGAACTTGTAACGCGATAAAATCGTATTACTATTAACGTTATTAACTGCTGAAAATGTAATACATCAAAGCTCACAAGTACGCGTAAAGCGTGACTTGAATTTTCAAAGACACTCGTAAAAGAATTTGAAAAGCGATTAAAATATTATTATCGCATAGGGTACACTTATGTGCTTAGGGTCAATCGTTCTTTAAAATATAGTAGAATAAGGAAGGAATAGGAGCACACACACACACACACACCGCACACACGCACACACACACACACACACACACACTCGCAGAAGTCTATACCGTTATTTAAAAATAATAGCAACCTTTTATTCGGTTTATTTCGAATTGAAAGTAAAGAACTACATTGGTATTTACGTATACACGGTGATTCGGATTTAATTAGTACACTTGTACCGATTAAAAGACAAACATGCAACAGTAAAACGCAATTAGGTACCTACTTTAAAATAATTACTTTTGACAATAATAATAACCATAAACTATGTGGATCATTATTGCCTGATAATATTGACCCAAATATTTGAACGTCGCGTGCGTCGTATCCCCGTGTCCGTCCCTCTAGCACAATTAGCGTTATAATCGGACTTTACGAGGTTATGTGACTCTCATTGAAATGCAAACGAATGCGATTGTGTCCGAACAATATTATTGTCCCTAAAACAGCTTTCGAAATTTTGGATTTCTAACGGCCGGTCTTTGCGGAAACATACGCTATTCGCGGCAAGATTGCAAAGGGTATTAAACAATTTATGTTTTAAACGTTTTATTCGACATATAAATCTAACGTGGATTTTGTTGATTTTATTATTATAAACTACGCTTGATGCGAACCATAATAAGGATTATTTAAAAAGCTGTTTATGATTTAAGCCATATAAACAAAAAAAAAATACTGTTTTAAAGAAATTAAAAAAAAAAAAACTTTTAAAAAAACTCTCTAACAACAGAATCACTTTTTTTTTTAACTTTTTAAATGTTTGTTTTCTTTTGAATAAAAAAAAAAATTAAATAGTTTTATGCAATCCTGAAACACGGTATATATGTTACAATATCAACGGTGGTTACAATGTGCTGCATCACATCGTAAATGAGAATATAAACTAATATTTTTATCGTAAATTATATTATTATTATAAATGCGTAAACGCTCGGAAGAATTCGATTAGCCTGGAATCGATGAATTAATACGACTCGTAGGGTTTCGCATTTTACAACACCTACGCGCGTAGACGACAGTATTCGCCAAAAGCCCGGTGGGAACGCTTTTGAAAAAAAAAAAAACAAAACAAAACAAAAACGCTACCCGCCGCAACGTTGTGTAATATTGCACCACAGAGGGAAATCGGACTCGAGCCGGCCGCGAACACCGTCGTCTTTATATTCGTGCAGCTGCAGTCCCTGCGAAACCCATTTAAAGGGATACTGTTATACAATGTACGTGTTCCGATCGAGCGGAATTTACCATTATGTTATTATAAGATAATATAAACGCGAAAATTGGTATGTAATAATAATATGACGTACCGCGGGAATAATATAAAATAAAATAAAATATAGTATAATATAATATAATAAAATATTATATAACGCAATATTATATAATATATATAAACGTACTTTCAACCGTGATGCCGAAAGTGTGAACTACTAAGTGTATCATTAAAATACATTTAAATTATGCGTTTATACTAATTTATTAGAATGCAGTAAAACGGTGTGTACAAAAAATACATCAGTTGTAAAGTCGCATTTTTTGTAAAATTTAATTATTTATTGATATCTTATAATTTATATTATATAATGATATTCAAACAAATGAAATTAATAATATTCCGGACGTTGGTGAATCCAGGAGAAGTTCCCTTTTCACTCGCGATTTTCTACGATTGAAATTATTTCTCAGTCTTTACGCGTATCTTTCAAGATTGTTATTATTATTTTTCTTTTTATTGATTTTAAGTCATAAATAATATAGTAAATATAACGATATAGAATACATATTTTAGATTCAAAGTGGAGCGAAGAAGTTAGTAGTTTTACAATGATGTTTATTTCTTTTAGGGTCTGAGTGCAGCGGAGAGGCTAATTTTTTTTACATTTATTTGATTCCGAGTAAACGAAATGAAGAAGTGTGCTTACAATTTTTATTTTAATATTTATTTTTTTCTTTGGAAACTTTTTCGTATGGAAAAAGCCTCGAACAAAACATTTTTGAAACCTATTTAATGTGATCATTTTTCGAAATTCTTCTCAAAAATTTTCTTAAAATTTGGGAAAAACTACCCAATATTTTCCATAAAATACTTGAAAACCATCTTAATCTTTTGACCCAAATTTTATTAATCAAATTATCACTAAATATCGCCTCTGATTTTTCAAATGTATGTTTACCAAAATAATTTACAATCGAATATAAACAACATTATCAGAGTGCAATCACACAAAAATTAAATGATTTTGTTATTCTGGTTGAATTTCAACCACTTGGTGATACTAGTACTTATTATTACGTAACTTGTTAAATAAATTGGATCATTTACAGGAATAATAAATTGTTATTCTCTTATATATAATATAAATATAAAAATAAATATAAAATATATAATATAAAAATTATTCTCTTATTAAAAACATGTCGAACATATTGACAATTTCTTTTGTATATTAACTCAAGCTTCGCTCACAATCAGTTTATTGAAAACATTATTTATGGTTTTTTAACATAGCGCCAAGAGTATCTCACCCGAGGTGCGAAGAACATCCATCGGTACGAAGTATTTCCTGCTTATTAATTTTTTTTTGTGCGTCATTATTAATTATTAACAATACCAAATCAATAAATAACTTCTAAAAAATAATTTCATAATGATAAATATTGGAAATACATTTTTAATTGCTCTCCTTGAAATTTAGGAATGGTTGTTACGTTCTTTTAATAGCAAACCTTTGGCCCGTGAGTGAGATTATGTTAAATTATAAACTAATAAAATCGAGAATTCAAAATTGTATTAGATATTACTTTACAAAACACAAGGTAATTTCAAAATGCTTTATTTGTCCCTAAAGTGGTCACATATTTTTGAAACAGGTTTTCGTCCGCATTACACATTCAATCGTTTACATTATTGTTGATAATGAGTGAAAATTTCAAGTTTCTAGTCCAATTAGTCTCTTAAGTTATAGCGAAATCTCGTTTACAGCATATTTTGCCGTTTTTACTCAATTTTTCGACAGGTTTTTCTCGTTTTTAGAAAATGGATTGACAATTTTGAAAACTAACTCGTTCGAAGTACAGTCTGGGCGTGATTGCTGATCTTACCTTCGGATGAGTATTTCCACGCGAAAAAGTGTTTCCAGGAAAAGAACAGAAATAACCATCATTGTAAATAGCTTCTTCGCTTCACTCAGATTCATAAAGATATTGCATTAAGAAAAGTAATTTGCCCCCATACTTCCCTTTCCTCCGTGTGGTACACCTATGCATACACATAAATACGTACCCATGTAAAATGTACACATCGTACCAATGTAGTTATTAACACACAGACACACACACACACACACACGAACGCTTATTTACAAGAGTGAAATAAAAAATTCTGCGTGTGCGCAACAGTGGAATATTGATATAGGTCGTCCATTTACCTATTGACAGAGAGAGGACAGCTATTTATTATTATAATATACGTATATCATACGACGCGCTTGTGTGTGTGTATATGTCTCCAATGACGTATGTACTAATAATAAAAATAATAATATCTGATTTGGTTACCGATCGCCAATCTTGGCGCCTCCCTCGCATGGTGCCGCACACCACAAACGGACAATACACACAAAGGTACACAAAGCAAGACGTCTTTTGATTATCGCGCGAGTTATCTGAAGCCGCTTATCCATAATATGCGATTCTCGGAACGGCCTGCGTTTGCCATTTCGATTTCGCACTGTTCTCACAAAATATTTCACACGCCAAGTATTATAATACGTTATAATATTATTATGTAGGTATTATTATATAATATGACTTTTTTCATCTCTCTTTTTTTATCTCTCTCCAAAACGTAGGCGCTGCAGCACGTAGTTCGCTCTCGTTCGTACGATATTATAATAAAATAATATGTTAACATACATATTATTATTAAATATAGAGTAAAAAACAGGTGTGTGCGCGTTCGCATTATAGTATTTTTAACACGCATACTGAAAAACGAGAATTAAAACGTTCGCATAAAATATATTATGTTATATAAAATTAGCGCATCGTCTGTAAGACTAAAGCTCCGAGGGGATATTATTTTTGTCCGCGAGTCAACGCGCGTAGGCACACTAATATTTCGAACGTTAAGTGGCCAGAAAAATATCCTGTAAAAGCAGGACAAGTAATCGGAAGGAACTGGAACGGAGGTACTCCGTCTCATGTGGTAGTACCCGTAGAAGGGGTGAGTTAACGATTAACCCCTCTAAACAATTGATTTTGGGGACACCTTTGCTTTTTCATCATGCTAAATTGCAAAAAATTAAACAAAATTGTATTGTTATAAATCATAATAGCATTTGTATAATATTTAAAAGAATATAGCCCTTTTCTCTTAATTTTTTTTATAAAAAAAAGCAGTTCTTGATTACAAAACCATGCGTATAACTCGGATTAAATTATATAAACTATAAAAAATAATCTGATATGATCCGATGCATCATAAAATATACATACCATAAGCAAAATAAAAAAGAAAAAATCTAATACTATTTTAAATCGGGACAAAAGTGACGTTGAGTAAAATTCGGTACATTTTACTGTCCCGACTAGATCACAATATTTAGAAAGATTTTATTTGAAAATCTGGACTGTCTCACCCAAATTGGGATATCTGGTCACATAACAATTAATAATAATATGTCAATTCAAATTTGAGCTATTGAAAATTACTGTCACAGTAAAATCCATAATTTAGAATAAATGTAATTTTACGCCCATTTCGCGACACTGAAAAATCATTTAATTTCGAATCGAAGATTTTTTAATTAAATTTAGATTAGATAAAATTAAAATAAATGAAAAAAATCCGGACATACTTCGCACGACGGGTGGTATTCTCTTGATGGGCGTATTAAATTTTAAAGAAACGATAAATCATTTCTTCAGTAAAACGATTCTGAACAAAAGAAGTTAATAATATAATAAAAAAAAATGTCCAAAATTTTTTTTCACATTTTCAAAATTTTCTTGCGCCAAAATCTTTTTTATAGGATTTTCTATCTATGTTTAAATTTTCATAAAATTCTGATCAAAAAATTATGGTTTTCGAGTCGTTTTTGTCAAATTTTGAGTAGTTTTTTTCCAAAAAAAACATTGAAGAATTAAGAAATTCAAAAAATGACCTCTTTAAAGTACAATCTAGAGGAAAATCGGGTTTCAAAAAGTTATTGATCGAAACTTTTGGACAAGTATTTCTATACGAAAAGTTGCTCACAGAAAAAAAATAAACATTATTGTAAAAACACTAGCTTCTTCACTTCATTCAGAATCTAAAATTAATGTATCTTTTTAATTAACATACAACAAATAATTTTCATACAACTAATGTTTATAAATTTAGTTGCACAATACGCATCGTCCATAAAAATAGGTTACATTTGTGCTACGTCAAATATGAGTCACGATGCTGCATAAATATTATGCTATACGATGTTGATTTTGTTTGTTTTTTTTTTTATTAGTAAAAATTACAGTTTTTAACAATTTTTACAGTAATTTTTTTTTTTTTTTTGAGTGAACTTAATTTTTTACGTCGATTACTTGACTACATCATAATGTGTAGTCGGTCTTAGTGAGTACTTTATATTTAGCGATTTTTTAGTCGACGATGTTATATACGCGCTTTCAACTCCATACGCAATATTTTGTAAATGGGATGCGTACAACAGCGTGCAACGATGGCCAGCACATGTATAAAATGATAGATTTAAACGATCCTTAATATTCATCATAAAAATACACTATGAACACGTTCGAGCCAATCATAATACACGCCACACGTCGCTTAATAAATTGTGGTCTGTACATTTTAGAAAATTTGAATTGTTATTTTTCGTTCGTCCATACCGTTAATTCGTGTGACGATTCAACGCATCAACAACATGTTCTTTGCTTCTCTAATAGAATACTCATGATGGACGTGTTGAATCTAATAGAAAGGATAAATCATTTTTTAAATAAAATTATTCTGAACAAAATTTCATTGTACTATGCTATTGATTAGAAAAAGGGGTTCGAGTAAAATAAAATATAACCTTGGTTATAAAAACCACTATCTCCTTCTCTCCTATCATATATAACATGCGCCTATAAATTGTATTATCTATATAATACAATTTTTACTTCAATTATGGTATAAATATCTACAATCCTTGTCTAATAAGTGTTAAAAATTATGATAGACGAGTATGCACCTATTTCAGTTTTCAACTCATAAACAGTAGCTAGTAAATCAATGAGATTATCACGAGACAAGTCAAGTTCATAAAAAATAGTCGAGACGGTCAAGTTCATAAAAAATATTTTTTCGTATCTGTTTTTTGATGCAGACTGCGCATGATTATAATTAAGTGTGTTTTAAAATCAAGCTGGGATTTATCAAAAGTGATGACTCCAAGCGGTCCAACATAATGTGAAATCGTTCTCTTACGTCATGGAGATAAAATAAATCCGATAAATTTCACTACCAATGATATATATTCGTATGTGTGTGTGTGTGTGTGTGTGTGTGTATTTTTAGACTTACAGTAGACTTTTCGAGATAACCCGAACAGTTTGCATTTTAAGGAGATTTCTTCGTCACTCTCTCTCTCTCTCTCTCTCTCGTTATTTTATCTGCGGACAATTTTTTCATCCAGACAAATAAGCACCTTTGACTCCATTACTGCGATAGCTGTTGATTTCACCGGTATATAGGCCACAGCAGACCCCCTTGTCCCCCTTTGCACGCCCACCACGAGATAGTATAGTATTCAAGTGCATAAAAAAATAACAACGGTCAAATTATCCGTCTTCTTATCAGTCACAGCCACAAGAACACGCGCACATTACACACATGAGCACATAAAACCGTAAATAAAACCCACTCGGCAACCGGTGTAATGGGTTGTGTTCGCCGACTTGCCGCAAATACGCACAGTAAGACCGTCGCACTCGTTATTAAATTACATATTATAATATGATATTGTAAACAAATATTAAAAACGCAATGTAGGTATTTAATAATAATTATGACATCGTTAACGTCATTATAAATTACCATTGACATAATGTTAAGTCAGAAAAGTCGAATGCCATAAAAAACATCAATGTACTCGAAATTTGTCGATATTTACCAAAATAAATGTAACAGAATTAATGTGCTCGTGTAACATGAAAAGTATGTTTTATACTCGGTAAATATGTGTATGGTACCCAAAAAGATATAATATAATCGCAAAAACCGCGCAGTCGTCTCTACGCGCAGACAATGATCGACAAGGCGTGTAAAAAAGAATTTACACGTAAGTCCGTGAGTACTTCGGGTATACACGACGTAGGATTCGTTCGAAAGAATAAAGGAATATACTAACGCTTTGAATTTCTCATTGAGCAAAAAAAACTTTTTTTCGTCACCTATTCGATAGACAGCAGAAGACCGCGCGAGATATAGCAGTTGGACCGTATTTGTGGATACCACAAGTATGACGAAGGGTCAGTCAACCCAGTACTACTATAGCGTTCGTTGGGAGGGGTTCATGAAAAAAACCCTTTCTATTTCACGCATACTTAATATTACATCATAATAAACTATCATATTCGATTACAATATATATAGTATCTTCGTGTGCTCGAAGCTCGAACCCACCGTGTCAAACACGTTTGTCGCCGGTACAGAAATAATTCCAGACCCCAATCAAATTACGATTTATTATAACATAATATAACTATTCGTATTATTCGACAACGATTTTTGCCGCTATTAAAAATAAATATTGTGTACATCATAAATATGTATTAAGGTAATATAAACTAAGACTAAAAGATGTGAAAAAGCAATATAAATTTTATAAATTTAGATATATTACCGTATACTTGTACCTGGTGGTTTGTTAAATTAAATCAGTAATTAATACAACAATAAATATTTATATATATATATATATATATATTTTGTAAGAAAACATGTTTTGTTAAAAGTATCGCTAATTCCCATATTAAATCAATATATTTTAGATTCTGAAGGATGTGAAGAAGCTAGTGTTTTTACATTGATGTTTATTTATTTTTTATTTTTTTTTCTGTATACAACTTTTTGTATGGAAATACTTGACCAAAAATTTCAATCAGCAAATTTTTGAAAGCGGATTTGCCTCTAGATGGTACTTTAAAGAGATCATTTTTTGAATTTCTCGATTCTTCAATTTTTTTTTTTTTTTTTGGAAATAACTACCCAAGATTTGACAAAAACGACTCGGAAACAATCATTTTTTGATCCGAACTATATGAAAATTTAAACATAGATAGAAAATAATATAAGAATGATTTTGACGCAAGAAAATTTTGAAAATGTGAAAAAAAAATTTTGGACATTTTTTTAACATATTTTTTTTTTTTAATTTGTTCTTTATATTATTTACTTCTTTCGTTCAGAATCGTCTTATTGAAAAAATGATTGATCGTTTCTTTAAAATTTAATATACCCACCAAGAGCTTTACACCCAAGATGCGAAGAATACTCGTCGTGTGAAGAACACCCCATCGTGCGAAGTATGTCCGGCTTTTGTTTTATTTATCATTAATCTATAATATAATACTCTTGTAATAATATTATTTACTTAGAAATGTGTGTATTTAAATTTACCTATCTGTGCATGATATAAAATAAAAGAGCAATAATTTTTCTGCTTGATAAACTTTTAATTTTGATACCATTGATGGAATCAAAAAGTAACAACTGAATGTAAAAGTTATTAACGATATTTAATGCCTGAAAATATACTAATAGTTTTCTGAAGATTAGCTTTTATATTTATGAGTCTTAACGTTAATTATTTTCTGGGAAATTATTACTAAAACGTTAAATGCGTTATAGCGAACAATAAACATGAATTTAAAGCAGTTAATACCGGTAAAGTCATAAGAACAGAAAAAAAGTTTAGATTTCGTGACAAATATTATGACATTGAAATGGATAAAAAGGCCCTTTTAACGGCATAAAATTTGGCTATTACCAAAAATTTACCAGCCCACAAAAATCTAGTGTGGGGCAAATGCCTCTGTCAGCTCCTTCCAAAATGGCGCCACTGGTACCTAACCTATATTATGTGCTCATCACGTGATGATCATCATCATGATTGTCCGTTCTCATTATATTATAAATCGTCTTGTTACGGATGTCGATATCAATCATTGATAATTAGGTAGTTCATATTACACAACGATTATTGAGGGCGTAATCACACTTTGCTCGTCACACGCGGTGAAAACGCGAACGGTAGCCGTATTAAAACCACTGTGTGGAAAAACTCTGACACGTGCGATTTGCGGTACCGGAATACCGGTATAGGTATCAAACACGTTATTATTCAACGGTATCAGTCGTGTTATGACGTTTCAACGTTCCGGTTGAGCTCAAAATGAAATGAAATCATACATATTTTATTAATAGCACACATATTATATTTACGATTTCTAGAATATTTTTGGCGATCGGGGACATGGAGATTGTTTAATTGCTGCTCGAAAATTCGATTAAATCACTTCAATCCGTCTGTCTTGGACCAAAGTCATCATTTATTTAGAATATTTTATACACAGTATTTATGAAAGTTCAAAGTTACTAGGGAAACGTTTGGTTTTTACGACTACAGGTGATATTCCACTGCCACCGGTACCGTTTAGACCGTGTATGACGTATACAATTCAGCAGTATGATTGGTCGTGGTCTCATAATCTGGATACACACGTTAAACAGTTAACAGAAAAGTAGAAAATATTCAGCAGATCACCGTTTGATAGTAACTAATGGATATTAAAAATTATGACGTTTCAACATAGAATAATAAAATATTATAAAATCCATATAATATATATATAGTAGTATATTAAATAATATGTAATGGGTATTAATAATAATATTATTATACTATATTATGACACTGTAATACACTATTAAAATGTAATGTTATATTATTGTATATAATTACATTTTATTTAATAAATTTACTATATCTTATCATAAAATATAATTATTTCTAACCAGAGCTACAATTTGGTAACAATATAGAATTCTACGGTATCAAAGTGTATGTGTATACATGTTCTACAGGTAGGCGGGAAAAAAGTAAAGAAAAGATAAGTAAATTATAGATAAGAAAACGCTCAAAATCGCTAAAACGTGCGATCGTTTTAATGGGGTTTATAAAGAAAAAACATTTCCAAGAGAATATCAATACAGTTTTTGTAAAGTACTGCCAGACAGAGAAGTTACAGCTATTTAAAAAATATAAAACTCAAACTCTTCTAACAATCTGTCAGAAGAAATATTACAAAAATGATATGACATTCCTAGAAAATGTTCTCTATAATTTTAATAACAGGTGTCTAAAGCAATAGTCTTCAATCTTTTTACTTCGCGACCCATATTTTTTACTACCATTTTTTCGTGATCCATGTTAACTTAGTAAGCTATGAAAAAAAAAAAATCTAAAATTATCATCATTAACTTCTAAAAGTTATAATATATCATTTTGAAAGTACTATTCTAGCAAAATAAATAAACATTTTGATTTTTATACGAGTATAAATTGTATTGAATTTTTATTACAAAAAGAAAAAAATTAATCTGAAATTTGACTTTGAATAAATATAGAGCCTATATATATATATATATATATATATATTACCTACATCAATAGTTACCTATATGAATAAAAATAATTTGTCACGTTACATATAATACAAAATTTGACTAAATTAATTTTTGAGACTTCTTTTCCGAGGATTTTTTTACTGGATATTTTAATTCCGGAGACTTTTTTTCGTTCTACATGGTCTACAGTTTTCAAGTACACAGTGGCAATAGAATAGCACTTAAACATAGTGTTCTTGGTTATTGTTAGTATCACTCCAGCATAAATCGTTAAATCAAATATGGTATCTTTTTAGATATTTAATTTTACATCGAATGAATTCAACTAGATCTGCGTCAAATGACATAACACTCATTTGGCTGTATTCAAAACACTTATCAAGATACTATTACAAATAAATCTGAAATATATTTTTTATATTTATTTTGATTAATCAGACAAACTCGATACTTTCTAGGATAAGAGTGTTATCCAGATTTTATAAAATGCTTGATCACATTCATAACATTCAACATTCATATTTTGTTCTCAAGATTAATGCGCAGTCACGTCGTTTCGGCTGAAACTCTAAAGATAACTGTTTGATGGATCAAAACAACGGCACGAAACAACGACATAAAATTAACTTCGACAATTATCAATGGTGATACATTATAATATTTTCATTGTTTACAAATCTGGTACGTATAAATTAACTCGGAAACTGAAAACGAGAGCACGGTCGTGAACGATGATCGAATAGTGACAATTAGCTTTGAGAAGCGGTCCAATAGTCGGAAAAGAAGAGATAACTTTATATTGCTTATTATTAACATTAAATGGTCTGATTTAGTTAAACTAGTATAGACAAAAGGAATCTAGGAAAGAAACCCTTAAAAAAATCATTGGTAAGCAAATTAAATTATACATAAATACATAATATAATTTATGTATTTGATAACCTGAATATTAATGTTAATAAAATTATGATTAGTTTAAAATATACATTAAAAATATTATGCTTATTCCGATATAATCTGGAAGATGTTACTGTATTTTTTTGTCTTCTATTCCGTAATTACTTTTTCAGATAGTATTACTCGTCCAAAAGTTTTGACCAGCACCTTAAAACAATATAAATTATCAATTGCCTATTTATTAGGAATTTACTCATCACTACAAGTTACATAAACTTATTTTCAAACAAAACATTAATCGTATTATTTTAAATCGAAGTACAAATTAAATATTAATTACTTTATGTGTTACTTATGTAAAGAGGATAGTTGCTTGCTTTTCATTTTAGGGCTTTTTGTCTTTGATGTCGAGACTTTTTTCTAGGATTTTTTTTCAGGGTCTATTTATTACTGACTGCTGCGGTTAATTTTTACCGTATTATTTTTCGGGGGCTTTTTTATCCCGGGTTTATTTTTTCAAATATCACAAAAAGATAAATATATCCTGACCTATGTGATTCTATTTTTTTTTTTTTTTTAATATAGTTGTACAAAATAAATCTTAACTATTATAATAATTATAGTGTATAGAAAAATAAAGCTGCTGCTGGTGGTGGTGGTGGTGGCGGGTCGGATGAGTTTGAACACCACTGGTAGTACAATATCTGGTATGTACGACATGCGCGTGCGTGCATCTACGTTTCGTTTACCGCGCATTTAACCGTCGGCGGCGACGGCGGCGGGTACCCCCGTATTATATAAAATATAATAATATATATATATATATTATATACTTATTGTATGTCGCGTCGTATACGCGGGGTCTTATACCTGGTTGTATTATAATGTACGATGTGTTTTCTCGAATTTCGCTCTGCCGCCGCGGGCATTCAGGTAGACGGTCGTTTTTTTCTTTCACCCCTCTAGAGCACCCCCCTTCACCACTCTCGAATCATTCGACGACGGCATCAGAGAGGAGCAGCAGCAGCACATCTTTCTCGCCGGGGTCCATTGTATACGCGAGTACTACACTCTGCGTGCACACTGTACGTTCACGTCTTCTTGTACACGGTGCGTATACACTGCGTTGCTCACAAAGGACGAACAAGCCGGATGGACGAGTGTGTGTGTGCGTGTGTAGGAATTACCTGCAGCCGTGCAGCGGGCCCGTCTATACCACCGTCGTACTGGTGCCAAAAGATTTCCATCCCGCGCCGTCACCGAGGATTATAATCGAAAAATATATCGGTTTTTATATTATTCCATTCGATTTTTTTTTTTCTTTTCTTTTCTTTATTATCGACGTTATTATTATTCAACTAAACCGCTGTATATACAGCGTCCGTGTGCGGCGGTGGGGTGTCTCTCGGTGCTATGATGTCGTGCATTCACGGTGGCGAGCGTTCGCGACCTCCCGGTATACAAAAAATATTTGCAGTTCGATTTAATATGCCCCGAAAAATTAATAAATAAGGTCTTTAGAGTATGTTGACGATTTACTGTGAAAAATACCCCAAAATACGCTGTCAAAAATTAAAATAGGATTTTAAATATCACTTGTGTTGTACGATTAAAAATAATTTCTTTTTCTAAGCAACGTCTAATGTCGAGGAAAATATTTCAAGTAATAAAATACATAATTACCTAAAAACCATTTCATTTTTTAAGCACGATCACGAAACATCACGCCAGACGTGTAGTGTCGTTAAAGTGTTGTTTGTACATCGTGTACGGTAATCAAAATCGACAGTTTGAGAAACGTCGGATTTTTTGAAGTTTCACGAACTCGTTAGAATCATTTGAAATTCCTACAGTTTGAAGTGCAAGGACAGAACAGAAAATACGTGCCTAAGAAACAAAAAAGGAAATCCAATCACGGTTATGGAAGGAAGTAGGGATTAAAGTAAACATGGTGATAACATCGTCCAGAGAGTAAGGATGTCTAAAATACTACTGAAATTACTCAAGTAAATTTTATTTAAACAGAATTTGAAGCAGTATTATTCATTATTTATATAATGAAGACATAGAAGTGTGCAGACTTTGTTTACAGGGTATACGTCTGATAAAATGTGCCCCCTCCCAATAGATATAAATGTTTCTAAAATTAATATATATATGGCATTTCAGTTGCTACTTTTGGATAGAAAATTATGGGTTTTCGTCTTATTTTACGACTATCAAATAATAGCATTGACATCATCACAATTTGAAAAATATGCCATAAACGATTCACTTATCATACGTGATTTTTAGAACTTTTGTGATTTGTATCGTATTATCACCGGCCAAAATTATGAGCTGAAATTTTGTTAGTGTGCTCCTAAAATAAGTGTATGCCCAAAGGGCATGCAAGTACATACCCTTCATATCCTGTGCGCACACTTATGAGTGAAGACAATGCGTATTCAGACGATTTTGCAGTGGCGTAGCCAGGAATTTTTTTCGTGGAGAGCTGACCAGTTGAATACATTAGTGCAATTAGGATTAATTTTATAGGGGCTAACATGTTTATTTGATTGATTTGGTTCTCCAAAGGCTTAACAGTTACGACGCTTAAACGTGTCAACCTTCAGAAGTTTTCAAAAAATATAGGGGGAAGGTCTGAGTGATTTTTAAGGGTAGCTGAACCTCCTAAGTCCTCCTTAATTGCGCCTATGGTTCAAGTTACTAGTGACGGATACAAGAACAATCGCCTTCCCCCTCTCCGTTCACAAAAATTGATTTTCTCTCTAAAGGAAATGATAAAAATATATGACACCCCTTTTTTTTCATTATAGTCGCCAGTTAATTGTCATTTATACCATAAACGTTGAAATAGTCTGGATCTGAATAGGAATTACAAAACCTAAAAATGTATTATATATGATCATATGACCTTTCCTTTTTATATTTTGCTTGTTTACTTAAAATTTCCCCTCTTGTTCATAGCATTCGTATTCGCCCGTTGTAGAAAACAACACAGAATAAATAATAAAACGACTAAGAGGATGAATCGTGTACCTATACAATTATTATATTAAGTACTTCTTAAAATTTATAAACAATTTTAAATTATATCTTCATCAAACATTTTTTATCCCTTCTGATCTTATCACAAATTACTTTTTTCAACAACTCCCAGCTACGTACCATATCCCATATTTTATATTATTTATAATTAATTATATAATAATTTAAGATTTCCTAAAATTTCGGGAGGGACTGCCTCAGCCCTCCACCACCCCCCTGGCTACGCCACAGTAATTTTGAGTCGATTCCCAGAGCAAAAATTATTGTTTCGTGTGAACTTAACGTGACTGCACATCACATTATTATATACACCTACGTATAAATTTATTTTGTAAACATTATAAATATTCAATGTAAATTTTACACGCGAATTTCGATTTGTTCTGTTGGAAAGTAAATAATATAAATTATTGTTTATTTCGATCGGAATCCTTTTTTTATCGAACGACGACGACGGGTAATATTATGGTTGAAATATAATTTGCAGTGATTCTACGCCGTAAAAACGGATCGATTTACATAATATATTATATATAGTGGGTCGTCGTTATTACGTAAGTTAAATTACATGTAACGGAAAGTTTATCGAAACACTCGTATCTACATACGTATTATTATACTACATTATTAATGCGTATTTGTACTATTTATAGAGTCCCGGGTGAAATTTTGCCCACACGAAATTCGTTTGGGATTCGTACGAGACGTGGGCGGCACCGCGAATCGACCGAGATTTCGTTACTCAGACGGGTAACAATAAAAAAGCCGGACATACTTCGCACGATGGGTGTACTTCGCACGACGGGTGGTATTCTCTTGACGGGCGTATTAAATTTTAAAGAAACGATAAATCATTTCTTCGGTAAAACGATTCTGAACAAAGGA